>JASFAX010002264.1:0-46656 GCA_030737875.1 Allium sativum
GAAAAGGAAACGTTATAAAAGGGAAATCATTTTTAAAGTGTAGAACCGTTATTTAAAAGTAAATCTTTTCAAATGAATAAAACGTTGTTAAAAAGGAAATCTTTATAAAGTGAATAAAGTAAATCGAATATGGTATTCGAAAGTTAGTTAATCGAATATAGACATTCGAAAGGAGAAATCGAATATGGTATTCGAAGTTAGTTAATCGAATATAGACATTCGAAAGGAGAAATCGAATATGGTATTCGAAGTTAGTTAATCGAATATAGACATTCGAAAGGAGTTAATCGAATATGGTATTCGAAGTTAGCTAATCGAATATGGCATTCGAAAGTTAGTTAATCGAATATGTTATTCGAAAGGGGTTAGTCAAGTCGAGTTAGTCAAATAGAGTTAACCAGTTAGAGTTAATTAGTTAGAGTTAACCAGTTAGAGTTAATTAGTTAGAGTTAACCAGTTGGAGTTAATTAGTTAGAGTTAATCGATTAGAGTTAAACGAACTAGAGTTAATAAAATATAGTTATTTGAGACAGAGTTAGTCAAACATAGTATTCAGGGTAAGTTGCCATCTTGTACGACTGCTAGCGTAATTCGCAGGGCTGTAAATAGCCTACGGCGGTCGGATGTTTCCTGAGGGAATCAGGCGTAACCATTGTGATCGCTGCGATCTAGAGTCAAGCGAATGGAAGTAAATTGAATATTAGTTATTTGATAGGAGTTAATCCAGTTGAGTTAAGTAGGGTTAAATAAGTCAAGTTAACCAGTTGAGTTAGGTAAGTCAAGTAAACCAGTAGGGTTAATCGAGTGGAGTTATCGAATATCACTTATTCAAAGTAGATTTATCGAATATAGTGTACTCAAAGAGAAGAGTAATCGAATATAGTTTATTCGAATAGAGTTAAAGGAGTTAATCGAATATAGTTTATTCGAATAGAGTTAGAGGAGTTAATCGAATATAGTTTATTCGAATAGAGTTACAGGAGTTAATCGAATATAGTTTATTCGAATAGAGTTAGAGGAGTTAATCGAATATAGTTTATTCGAATAGAGTTAGAGGAGTTATCGATGTTAGTTTCATCGAAAGGAGTTATCGATGTTAGTTTCATCGAAGGGAGTTATCGATTATAGTTTAATCGAAGTGAGATTTTCAAATATGAGATATTTGAAAAGGAAGAGTTATCGAATATTAGTTATTCGAAGAGAGATTATCGAATATTGTTTATTCGAGAAGGAGTAATCAAATATCGTTTATTCGAGAAGGAGTTAATCGAATATAGGTTGTTCGAAGAAGAGTTAATCAAATAGAGATTTCTCGAAGAGAGTTAATCGGCAAATTCGATTATATCAAATTCGGGAAAGCACTTATACTTTCCAGTGTTTAAATAGAGATTTATTTATTTATAAATAAATAAGTGTTAGGTTAATTATTCACTAATAAGAATAGAAGTTATAATTAAAGTTAGATAATTCGAAAGTAGGGATTATAACGTTATCGTTATAACCAATGTTTTAAATATAGAAGTGGACTAGTAAAATTGAATCCGAGAAAGGCGTAAAGGAGTTTTTAAAGATTAAAAGATAAACTTTGACCATTTCGAAGTTATAACGTTGTTCAGTTAAGGTTTGAGAGGTAATTATACCCCAACTTGAGTGACTTCCTTCTTAACTAAGAAATGGTAAGGTTTGATCGTAAAGGAGTTTTGGAAATGTTTTCCAAACGAGAATCAGAAATGTTTTCTGATAAAAGAAAATAAGAATTTAGAATATAGGGAAACAGGAGATAAGTAAATAAATGAACTAAAGAGATTAATGTTAAATGATGTTTGTTCGATATAATTTCCATCTAGGAATAATATCGTTGTTTGCACACTTGTTTTTCTTTGATGGTTAAATCACAGACTATCGAAGTTTTGACCATTTTAACGTTGTTAATATGGAGAGACCGGTTGGATTATTATCCATAGAACCACTCTGTATTGGCATAAGCGTCGCGAATCATATATGCCAAAGAAAATTGAAGACGGAGTAAAATGCAAGGGCTATCCTGTTTACAGAATAGTGCCTTCGGTTTGTCCAGTCCCAGGACAACTTGTATGGACGAAGGTCTGACAGAGTATATCCAATAGATCGCGTAAGTTGATCTGTTCAAACGTATTCACGTTTGGTGGCGGAGGAATTCGTTTCTCTTAGCTGTATACCCGTGTTATTTTTGGATAAGTCAATTTGTGATTTGGCGGGTATGACGATGTGACATTTCTAAGTGAATGAAGATGGATGTCTGACATAGTATTTCCAGACGATCACGTACATTGATTTCTTCAACTATACCAAGAGTGGAAGTGGAGAAGGAAACTTCTTTTAGCTGACACGTAATGTACTGTTGTAAACGTCAATTAGTGATTTCGATGGATTTGACAATGTAGCATTCGAAGTGAATCTGATGTAATGATAGAGCGTAGCTTCTAGCCTCATCAACCGGTAAATGACAGAAATCGGGCAGGCAGCATGGCTAAGTCGGTCGCACCGAAGTAGGGTGTATAATCACCTATCTAGTGAATATTCATTTGTTTCTTAAATCTATCAATGTTGTCCCATATATATACGGGAACGGTTGCTGATCCCAACCGTTGGTGATGTACATTCGATACACTCAAGCGAAATGAGTGGTCGGTCATGTGTGGCTGAGTTACAAGATGTTCTTGTTGAACTCCAGTGTATCGTTCCTAGAGTACACTGATCGGAAGGTGGTTCCATACCTTGTCATAGTTGGAAATCCATTATCCAATACGTGCTTGCGATTTTGATTGTATACTATATATGTAGAACGTGAGATGAAAGCGTTTCTGCTAGTTTATATCTATTTGTACATAGACATTATTATAATATCAAAAGGTTTTTGATATAAAGATATTTTGGATTCTCATAAGGGAAAAACCCGTTCCGTTCTGCGGCGTGGTCTTATGAGATATCGTTTACTTGTTCATATACCTGTTTAAACTGTTTTACTCATACCAGTCCCATGACTGACCCGGAGTTTATTTGTTTTGTTTTCCCTAAACTCTTGGGTGCCTAATTTTGTACGGGCAGTCAAGTAGTCAGGAATTTACAGATATACTGGAAGAGCGTGGAGCAGGAGGCTTCAAGATCATATAGCTATAGTTATTTCCGCTGTGTTGTAAGTGTTGTACTCTGATAAGTGCTATTGTATACATAACTGTTATATTTCAAAGTTATGTTATCTATTATATGTTATTCGTTCCGCTGTGAGGTTCGTGTTACTCTGATGTTGTGTTCTTCTTCTTCTTCTTCTATTCTAAGTTTCTATCTTATCTATTCTCACCTTCTAATTTCTTTCATTAATTACCGGGATTTTTCGATGTTTTGGTTATCGACGTCGAGCTTACGTCGATAACCAAAGCCGCTCAAAAATCCGGGTTACTACACTAAAGGGTTTGTCATCGTCGTCAGCATCTGGGTACGGTCATCGGTGGTGCAGAGCAGGAAATATCAAGCGGTTGAAGATTGATAGATTTCGAAGGAGAACAGATGTTAAAGTGACTGTCACGTCTGTGGACGATTCGTCTGTTTTTGAACTGGGTGACATTGCAGATGATTACTATTGTGTTCTTGGGGTGGTATGATTTTTCAAATTTGTTATTCATTGCATTGTTGAATTTCTGCCTACATGTGTACCTATTTTGATACTAAAATAATGAATGTTATCGAACAAAGTACACATCTGTGCATATGGCGTGGCGTCCCTTTGATTTAATTAAGACTATGTCATTATTAGTGCATTGTAAGTCGCAGTCCCCATTCAGGACCTTTTCAGATGGTCTAAATTGCACTGTTTCAAACCTCAAGTTAAACAAACTGTTAATTCGGATGTAAAGACTTATAGACCAGAAGTTTGTTTATGTATTTTCATTTACAACTCATTTTCTGCATTCAAAAATCAATTTTGTCCTGCAATCATCAATAGCTTCCACCTATTACTCTCTATGCTATTCCTCTACTTGTGATATCATATTTTATTATCTGTTAAATTTAATACACCAGTTATCATTCATTTTTTTATTATCAGTTCACACAAATTGAGCAAGCCTTTAAGATTGAATATTATAGAATGTTTTTCGGGTCCTGGGTTAGCTGGACTAAAAATTTGTGACCTTTGTTTTAAGAAATAAGGTTATGTCAAAGTCAAGTTTAGATATCAATTTCCCTCACAATCTAGGACTTCTGTAATTTTAGGGAATTTTTTTGTCAATCAACGGGTCTTCGTTATCGGTTGCACTGCATTTTCAATCTTCTATCCTAACTGTTAACATTCACAATACAATTACATGCAACTTATATCTCAAATTCAAATCTGCCTCATTGCAAAAGCTAATGTTTTAAACAAAAAATTCTTACATATAAATGTGATTATAAGTTTACTTAGGAAAAAGGAGATACTCATTAATTTCTTATTTGTAAATTACAGTATTGACAATATCAGACAAACTTGCAGCTAAGTACATCAAATTGTTTTATATAATCATGAAGGAATATTTATGTAAACTAGCATTAAAAATCGCCAAGAGCTAATGAAAATAGTTGGAAAAACATGAGAGCTTTTTAGAGATAAATATAACATTATTTCATATCCATTAATTCAGATAAGGATAACATTATTTCATATCCATTAATTAATTTTGTATTATTTTTTTTAGAGATGGATAACAACAAATAGAATTTAGATTTTTCATTTTTTCGGTACTTATTGGAAACCCTATCTAAAATGATAATTATATTCATCACTGAATTGAAAAAAGGGTTTTATTCACTTTTTCTCTTGGCCATTTGTAAGTATTGAATATAAGTTGTTTTCATATTTTCCCATTAATATGTATTTGCTCAAATACATTAGTCTAGATATAGTTTTGTGGATAATGTGGCCTATTATTTAGACTTTTATGATTTTCCTCTTGAATAACTGAATGTTAATTTGTACAAGCTTTCTTATGTGTGTGTGTGTGTCTATATACATATAATTACATATATGTGTGTGTGCACGCGCATGTGTGTGCGCTTATATAATGCGATCGAGGATGGCATTTTTCAGTTTTCAAATAATAGTTATATTTCATGGTGCATTTGCATGCATATATAAGTTTAGATGTGTACGACTTCACCTTGACACTTACAGATAGTTGCAGTGGAGGAGGTGGATTTACATTGGACTCATTCGATGATTTTTAATAATTGAGTTTATACTTCTTTTTTTCTAAGATATGGGTGATGCGGATCTACAGACGAGTTTAAAGACAAGCACTCGGCTATTCTACAAGGTTTCAAACATCAAATCAATGGGTATTCGTTTTGAATAAATGGTTCAACTTATCATTGACGTCATAACTCTGGGTCTCATTGTCTTAGGTTGATGTTTAACGTCCTAATATGTAGGCTGAGAAAAAACTGATAACAGGATGAAATAATTATTACCTTTATCTTATAATTTTAATATTTAGCTTGCATTTCATTATGTGAGTTCTATAATGTATTTAATTAATGCACCCTCCATGTTGGTCGATCGAGGGAAGTTCTCTTTACCATATTTTCAATATTATTTCTTTAACAACGTTCGCTTCTGTTTTGTAAGCTCGACTTCATATGACTGTTCAATGTTCAATGGTCATATGACAGTGGTCGCGGCGGTAATATCCCAAAATGCCAAACCTACAGTCAAGGAATGGGGTCAACATTCGAATCAGGGAAATGAAAACTAAAGGATAACACAAAAATTAGTGGAAAGTCACCACATTCGAATCAGGAAAATCCCAATGAATTGGCTATCATCGATCAATCTATACAACAGGTTCAACGATGCCATAACTCAAACTGAGCCTTTCTATAGATCAAGTTATATTTATTTTCTTATCCGATTTTCTGTATTTCTTTCTCCTTTTTATGTTCAGATATTGTTTATAAATAGGTTTATTAAAAAACAAAACAAAAAACAGATTTCTAATAATCCTGGAATGCACTCTTCATTAATAATAGAATCTAATTCAACTATGAATTAAACATGCTTTGAAAACTAACTTTAACCCTAATATTTCATTCTTAGAGTAAATCATTGCTGAAAAAAGGGTATACAATCATAAATGATTACTACGCAACTAGCAAGCAAATGATTACAGTAAATTATCACTGTTAAATACTAATTTTAACAACAAAAATCACTAAAACTGAAGCTAGGAAGTAAATAAAGATTTGGTGCTTGAAGAATGATTCTAACATATATACTGAGTAAACAACCGTCGGCCAAAAAAAATAACTAAAGTTGCGCAGGTTCAGAAATATATACCAAATCCTCGTGCTTGAAGAATTGTACTTCAGACCAAATCGAGCTTCTGGCAGGTGGTTGAACTTCGGACCAAATCGAGTTGAAGAAGATCGTGCAGACCAAATTGGGCTTCGCTTCGATTCAAGTCGCAAATGAGGTTGATGAAGTTCCGCAACTTCAAGCAGAATTGAATAGCGGAGCTTCGAAAAATTGGGGAAGGATTGATGTTAATGAGTGGATAACTTGAGGAATAAAGCGGCAGGAGAGGACCGATATTTTAAAAAAATGGGAAAGGATGAAGATGAGTACCCTAAGGAAAAGCAAGAGGAAAAGTGAAAATTTGGCAGTCTAAAAAAAATGTTGGAGGGAAACAAAATCATGGAACGTGATTCCGTGTGGTGGAGTAATATTACTGCGGGTTAGTTTATATAATTGCAATTTAAGTTGTTGTCTTTTTAGTTAATTAAAAAATAGCCATTTAACGATAGCAAGACAAATTTCAGTGCAATCCTACTTGCTATTAATATTATATTTTCTTGTAGTGAAGGCTAGTCTAGTAAATTATTGTCTATGGCTGGTAGGATGGAACTCACACATACAGTCATCATGGCAGTTATCATCTACTAGACCCAAACCCATAACATCCCTTCTAGTATTATTCAAAAAATTGAAAAATTATGTTCTAACTTTATTTGGAGAGGCAAACAACATAAATTAGCTTGGGACAAAGTTTGAAAACCAAAGAAATTTGGTGGTTTAGGGCTTAGAAATATTAGGGACATATACGAGGTTTGCAAATTTAAGCTTTTTTGGAAGTTTATAGAGGGTAAATCTTTGTGGGCTAGATGGATGAAAGCCAAATATCTTAAAAATAAGAATTTCTGGATTATTAGAAAAGACAGTCAACACTCTTATGTTTGGAAAAACATTCTTGACTATAGGGATATGGGCAGAAATTTAATTGACAGAAAATTAAGAGATGGTGATCAAACTAGTATGTGGTTTGATCCTTGGATTTATGGCAAATCACTTATTATTCTCCTGGGTTGGAACAATCTCTATATATTAAGGGGTATAAATGATAAAGTTGGAAATATCATTGACAATAATTGTTGGAGCTTTCATAATTGTATTGATGCTTTTATTTGTAAAGAAGTTATCAGTAACATTAAAATTGATCGTAGCAGATTCAAAGATGAATGGGCTTGGAAATTATGCTCTAAAGATAATAAATTTTCTTTTAAAAAAATGTGCAGATATATTAAAGGGGATGAAATAGAGGTAGAGTGGCATAAAGTTATTTGGTGCAAATCAAATTGCCCTAAAATGGCTCACTGTGCTTTTTTGCTCATCTTATCAAATTATCAAAAAAGGATAGATGCTGTAAATGGAGTAAAGACTTGGATAATATTTGTTTGCTTTGCAAAAAGGATTTAGAAAGCTCCAAGCATTTATTTTTTGATTGTGAATATTCCCAGTACATCTGGTATAATGCCAAATGTACTTTGGGATTCAATCAGTATATTCCTGCATTAGATACTAGAAGTAATATTGATTATATTTGAAACACTTCAAGCCCAAGTCAATTTTTTTTATTAAGGCTTGTGTTATCCTTACTGCTGTGGTTTATTACATTTGGAAAGAGAGAAATCAAAGACTACACTCTAATAAAGTTATGAGCAGCTATCAACTATGGAGGAGTATTCATGCAGACGATCAAATTATTATGAAAAAAGCAAATAGACAAAAGGTTGACTGCAGAACTAATCAAGGGATTACTAGCAAGGACGATGATTATAATAAGCATGTAGAAGATTTCTTACTAAATGGTAAGCAAAGCTTGCACAAGCTTAACAACCACACTCGAACATTATATTCTGGAGATCAGAGAAATGCAGGCAACAAGGACAAATTCAAGCATTCTGACTTCCTTCCTGGTGAAAGTCATCTCAACCCAGATAATAGACTGTAGATCTGCAAGGGTACTGGGGACAACTTTCCATCCAGAAGTGACCCAGATTGCAATCAAGACAGGAGATGTAACTCTGGTTTCCTTTCTGAAGCGAGATTCAAAACTGATCACAGAAATTATTTCTGCAAGGGAAGTAAACAAGTTACTGATTATTGTCATCCATATTTTGTTCAAAAATCAGACACTAATTTTGTCTTACCTGAATCAGGCAGAAACTACTTCAGTAGTGATCCAAAGCTTCACAAAATCCTGGAGAAAAGTAAAGCTTGCGGGTCATCTCATAAAGTCAACAACAATTTAATGGAGATTGATAAAGACAGAAGCTTTATACACAAAGTTGGAGATAATCACTATAAAAGAAGGATGAACAACCAAATTTGTAACTTATCTTACTGGGATGAAGGAGAAAGCAGCGACAGTAAGCTATTACAAGCAGATCTGAGCTTCAAGAGCCACAGAGAAGAATACATTAGCTTGTTGGGCACGAAAAAGAGCAGATCTGTCGAAGATAGGGTCATCATCGACTCAAATAACCCTAACGCTCTCAAGAGGAAGTTCAAGGACAGTGAAAAATATGTTTGGAAACCTCCATGAGTTTCCCACGATTGGAGATTGAATTTGATGGATTACCCTTTCCGTCCACCATTTTCAAGTTTTATTGAGTTGGGGTTTGTTTGTGAGATATGTCGGCTAAGGTTTCTGCTAACTTTGTTTATATCGGGTATTTTATTTCACTGTATTCGGGTTTACCCACTAACATGGGACTTGGGACTTCTTTTTGCCTATTTAAAAAAAAAAGAGTTTTTTTTTCCTTTTTCTACAAGCTTGGTTTTGCTAAATCCTAAAGTATGCAAAATCACTAGTTTCCACTGCTTTTAAAGCATTAAAATTGCCTTCCCTCCTACTAAACAATTATTTTGCAAAAATAATTCAATAGTGGACATATAATAAATAAAGTCAAATACATCTTCTACTTGCATGATTAATTCTTTAAACTATGTTATCAATTCATCAAAACAATTTCAGCTTGACAGGTAGGCTGTTTTTATAGCTACAAATGGAGCAAAAATCTCTTCCGTTCTTTAGATTTAAATAGGGCCGTTATGGTGATGGTAACCGTTACCGATACAAGAAAACCATTACCATACCTATACTATTGGTAAGCCAAAAAAGGATACCGATAATTTACTATTGGTAAGCCAAAAAAGGATACTGATAATTTACCGTTATGGTAAATTTACCGATACATAAAGCTTTAAAAACATTAACACATTAAAATTTTGATACTGATAAAAAGTAAAAAAAATACTAATCTTAACACCATTAATGCTTATATAAATATTTAAACTTATTTTAATTGGCATAGAAAATTTAACAAGTTTATCACAAGATATTTACAACAATATGGAATAATAATTTTGTTAATTTTAAACTTTGAAGTTAATAAAGACAAATAGCATTACCATCCTAAATAAATCTATAAGCATCTGTATAAAATATGATAAACTTTCAAAAAAATAAAGGTTGGAATTCATTAAAATAGTGAAAATAAATAAATTAATATGACTGGTAAATACCACTGGTATTGAGATTTCTTTACTGCTATTTTACCGTTAATAATGGTAAACATTGCCGTTACCATACCAATAGCATTGGTATACCGATGCAGCACGACATTGATTACCAATGGTTTGGTAATGGTATGATAATGGTAAATTTACCATTACCGTAACAGCCCTAGATTTAAGTATTAGAAACTGAAGGTACTCTTTATCATAATTAATTGAACTCTTTAAACAGCAAGGCAATTCACAGAATATAAATATTCCAGTTTCTTGATGTATTGTTTATGATACACATCAAGATATATGGATCTGGGTAGACGTTAACACTGCCACAGTGCATAGATATTTACTATTCTAGTTTCTTGATGGATTAGATGCACTTCTTATATGTTGATTAATGGGTTTGTCCATACAAAGCATATACATGTGCCCGTTTGGATAAGTTCATGGCAGACAAACTAAAAACATTATGTGGTCTCCTTATGAGCAAACTATTTGAAAAAAAAATAACAAAAGCTCTTGGCACACAATGGATAACGCATACACACAATATGGAAATAATCACGTGCAATAAAATTTGAAAATAAAATATATTTTTTTGTTACTTTAAGGATGACTAAGACAATAAATATCAAATATCCTTGAATTTATAAACACATGGTATTGTAAACTATTCGTTCATGCGGGCTCTACTGTTTCTTTTCTATTTTATACAGCCTATACTATTTATGGTGTTTATTTGGGTTCTTTTTTTCAAACCATCACCATAGAGCTAGGTTAGATCATACACTAATTTTCACAATTGTCCATGGGCAATAAGCTTACATCTGCGAAATCAATTCACTTAAAATTTATAGTAAATCTATTCTAGAATTACCATTCCATCATACATTATATCGTTGCCTTTCAAAATATTTCCTCCTTTTTAAGAGCACATATTGCAGAAAAAAAAATTCTTAGAAAAAAGAAAAACCCATGCAACTTGTGATCTATTGCACATATAAAACAACAGTTGATATTGAACCGAATGATGCTTTTATTTATTTATTTTAGAAATATGATTCTCTTTTAAATTATCTTAGACATTTTGCCATTAATAAGGGTTAAGATGAACAATCAATAATAGCCTAAACCAGAAGGGTTTAGAATACATATGATTATGTTCAAGGTATTTGAATTCATAGAGAGGATTTATTATAATACAAAAATCAGAAAGAAGATAAGGTCAAAAAAAAAAAAAAAAAAAAAAACCTGTTGGCATTAAACTCATATGGAAGTTGTCCATAGTAAATCAATATGTGCTACATGGATGAAATCAAGATGATTAGGTGAAGGATCATTCCACAAATACTCATATTCATCAATTTGTTCAGGAACATAAAGATTAACGTTGAAATGGCATTACAGATGTTAGAAAAAAATTGTTGTTGATTGAAAACAACAAGTATATGGGTTGATCATGGACTAAAGGAGAGATATCAATCAATAAACTTGGTTATTTATTCACAAAAACATTTTTTTTATGAAATAATGACTATTTTAGTTGTCACAGGAAAGTGTAACAACCCGACTTTTAAGAAGTACTTAACTGAAATTTATAATAGCAACCTGAATAAAAAAATTGAAACATATAAGCATATTTGATAAAATCGAAAAAATAGTTAAAAAACAAAATGAAAAACACAAATTTACTTATAATACACAAAATAAAAATCCAACCCCAAGTTTTCAAAACAGAGTCTCCCAAAGCCTGGTTTTACTCTTCTCTTGATTTTTTTGATTCATGTACATAACAAAATCAATGGGCTCACGTCCGATTATTAACAGTTCCCCCTGTTATGAAAACTGTGCCTTTGCGGAAGCGATAAGGAACTTCTTCACCCAATTACTTAAAGATGATTTCTATGGAAACAAACACAGATATGAAATCACACGCACAAACACAAGATATTCCACCCAACCACCCTCTTTATTGATTCACAAAAACAAATTTTGTTTACACTCAATGGATCAACAACCAAAAGTAAACAAATTACAAGAATCAATAACTTTATTGAGAAAGGAAAAGAATATCTAGATGACTAACACTCTTTGTTGGAGAAGGAAAACAATGAAGAACGACGGCTAAGCCTTGGATTAACTGGAGGCACCAATCATCTCTAGGGCACCAAGCCCTAGAGGCACACGACCTCCACTCTATTCGGTCATACATTAATCCAACCCAATGTGCTGCTTTTATAGGAGAATAGAAGGCCTAGGAAAAATATCTAATTTTCCTCTTAGAGATATATTAGGAATATATCCTCTCAATACTTGCAGATAAGTCACAAAAATACCGGATCAAAATCCAGCAATAAATCCGCTCAAATGCCAAATTGCTCCTTCTAACCTTCTTTCTGTTGCTGCACCATCTCCTCTACCGCCAAGCACATCCACGCCTCGTCTCTATCAACATATGTGATTTTATGTCACAAATCACAACACTCTACTTTGATATGAAATCACATCAACAACAAGTCAACCGACTTCCATGGACATGTGAAATCACCATCACAGTGCTCCACCTCAATCTGAAATCATATCAACACTCCAACAATCACCAAACAAGTCATCTAGTTCTTTAAACGACACCTTCTCTCAATTAAACCAACCTCGATTTCCGGGTAACGAGATACGCCCAGTCGATTTGAAAGCACTACGAACACATCTCAATTACAAACACAACTCACCGCCTGCAAAAGATGCATCTACCACCTGAGCTGCACCGTGCATCAACCAACGGTCTAAAAGTGCTTGTAATTCCACAGCGACATCCATCTACCACTTGATCTGAGCTCCTTCCTCGATCACCCCGGATTCCTCGAGCATCATCAACGTGAAGACCCCTGTCGAAAACATGAACTGAATCACCAAGTTATAGGCAAATCAAACCAATTGCCAACATTTTCGTCTTCTTCCATCTTCCCCCATCCACATCTGAGGGCTCCTCTTCATCTCCATCAACCAAACAACTGAGGCCTTCAAATCCCCAATCAAAAGTAGTCATCACCAACAGCGCCATCATATCCGACGTCAAAAAAAAAATCGATTTTTTTAAACAAAAAATAATTTTTTTTCCAAACAAAAATCAATTTTTCCAATCCAAAATCACTCTAAGCTTTGCGATGATCTAGCTTTGATACCAACTGTTATGAAAACCACGCCTTTGCGGAAGCGATCAGGATCTTCTTAACCCAATTACTTAAAAGATGATTTCTATGGAAACAAACACATATATGAAATCACACGCACAAACACAAGATATTCCACCCAACCACCCTCTTTATTGATTCACAAAAACAATTTTTGTTTACACTCAATGGATCAACAACCAAAAGTAAACAAATTACAAGAATCAATAACCTTATCGAAGAAGGGAAAGAATATCTAGATGACTAACACTCTTTGTTGGAGAAGGAGAACAATGAAGAACGACGGCTAAGCCTTGGATTAACTGGAGGCACCAATCATCTCTAGGGCACCAAGCCCTAGAGGCACACAGCCTCCACTCTGTTCGGTCATACGTTAATCCAACCCAATGTACTGCTTTATAGGAGAATAGAAGGCCTAGGAAAAATATCCAATTTTCCACTTAGAGATATATTAGGAATATATCCCCTCAATAATTGCAGATAAGTCACAGAAAGACCGGATCAAAATCCAGCAATAAATCCACTCAAACGCCAAACTGCTCCTTCTAATCTTCTTTTTGTTGCTGCACCATCTCCTCTATCGCCAAGCACATCCACGCCTCGTCTCTATCAACATATGTGATTTTATGTCACAAATCACAACACCCCCGAACAAATGTTTGTGTAGGATCCACAATAGAAGCGTTGGACACGTCCAACGCGATGCAAACTGGACTGGGCCAAAAAATTATGTAAATGATGCTCATATCACATTGGTGAATCATTCCTCCATCTTTGGACACCCTATGTGTTCGATAAAAAATAAAAACTAGTTTCAGGTTAATTTATATTAAGGCTTGTAAACGGAGTTAGAGAATTTTATTGAAATGAAAATTGACTACATTTCAAAAAGTATTTGTTAACTACAAGACTGAATATAAGTGTATCGTACATATTTATAGAAGATGAATCCACAAACCAAGGGATGTGTTTTCCTTACCGTTTCGTATACTATGACCATTTACCATGTGGAAAAAGCTATACAGTTTAGTAAACGTTTGGTAAACAGATAATTAAGACAGCAAGGAATGATCAATGCAAACCTTGATAAGTTCTTTTTGAAATATTTCAAGTTTCAACTGCTTCCATCAAAATTGCAAACAGGTCTGAATGATGTACACCAAACTCTGTGTAAAGATGAAGCATGTTTGAAATCTGCAGAACAGACAAAATACATAGTCAAATGAACTGAACAAACATCCTTGTAGTGATGTTATCATTTACAATTTGAATGTCTTCCCGGTAAGAACAAGCACATCAAAGCTTTCTAATAACAATTATATTCAAATTGACCATTTTCGTCCACTATTGAACATATATGCCATCATCACCAAATGGAGTTTTGTAATGCTAAAGTGGTGTGCCTTGAGTTATCAGTTTATAATTTAACATAAAGTGAGTGAATTCATAAAACAAAACAAACATTATAGATTGTTAACTAGTATATAGATATATTACAAAACTTTCCAACAAACCAACCGATATTTAGTGTTTTTGTGGCTATACATAACATATACTGTCAGTCCCGGCCCTGGACATAGACGGACCAGGCGGTAGCCTAGGGCCCCAGACCGAGGAGGAGGAGGCAGAAGGTGGTAGGGGGCCTCAAACTTTTCGACTTTATAATAAAGTTGGATATCTAAACATGGTTGTGAAGAAGAATTGGTTGGATGGTGTGAGTTTGTTAGTGCAGTGTTGTGTGTCTGGGTTTGAATCTCAGCATCTTAAATGATGGTAGTTTATTTTTTCATTCTCTGAATGGTTTTTGCGCCTATCTTTATGTTTTCCATGTAAATGTTGGGCCCTGCAAAATTTTTGGCCTAGGGCCACACTTATCTCAGAGCCGACACTGTATACTGTGACTACTTCAATGTCTATAATGTGTTCTATGGGTTAATAGCATAGATTCTAAATTTTCTTATTCTTCAAATCCTTGAATACTTGAGGTTAAAGGGTTTAATTGCAGATAATTTATGCGTTAAATTTAATCCAAAAGATGTTGTCATGTAGCTTATAGATAATCAAATCTACACAACAGCTTAACAGATATACACTGTTATAACTCAATCAGTTGGTAAACTCAAATATAAACTGTCCACACAATTAAGATAGAATATAACTCGATGCAAATTTACGGAGTACCTTAGCATTAGAACCCGTGGTGGAAAAGAATAGGAAATGTGGATTTATAACAACAACAAATACTTCCTTCCCATATTAAGCATAAATTGAGGATGCGTTTGCAGCGAACTTGAGCAGTGTATTGAATGTGATACGTTGGTGAACGGATATGAGTTTGCAGCGAATAATAGGGTATATGAGCAGGGAATTTAATTTGTGATTTTTAATTTAATTGATTTATAATTTATTAGTTAATAAATTGTTTACAATAAATAATATGCATCGATAATCTGCAAAAAAAAAATGAAAAATTATAAATTGTTCGAATTTAGTTCAAACAAACTCCATAATGTAGAGCACTCTAATATGACAACAACAACAAAAAAAGCATCTCGAACGGATCTCATTTGCAAAAGTAGTTAATTTTAGAAATTTACAAAAACATAAATTTATTAATCAGGTTTAATTAATTAGCGGAACGGGCTTGGACGGCACATTTTCCGTCGTTCAAACAAACAGGCAATTTGGTGGGAAAGCTCAGTGGAGCGTCCGACCCGTCTAACGCATCGGACGTGTCCTCGGTGTGAGCGTACCTCGTTTCGTCCCCGAACCGACCACTTGTAGGAGCTCTGATTCTTTTGAATATAATGCAACAACAAATCTACGTTCAAAATCTGAAGTTGTATGATTAGCAAGTATGACAGTTGTTGAAAATGCAGAAAACATAATACACATACTACATCAAATTGCATTTGGTTCAATGTCACATCTCTGGTCATAAGGCCCAAACGTTAGAATCCTTCTTTCAAGTCAATCAAAATACTTCAACCAGAGATATACTGACGATCCTTTGTTGGTTTCTATTGACACAGCAATCACATACAAAGCAATAACAGTCTTTCCCCTCGATGCATGAACTGACACCTAACAATATAAGTTTGTGCCATATGTTCAAATGCCAGCCCTATCTAGCTCATTTGGTTATCAAAAAAATAAACTAATAATATAAGTAATTTTGCTTATAACATGAACTGCATAGGGTATTAAGCTAGGATTAATGACCTGTTTTCGATATGAATTAAGTTTATGTGAAATTAGCTAGTTAATTTTGATTATACAGGTATAAAAAAATGCTTTCCATCCAAAAGTACATAAAATATAGATATATAATACAGAATTGTAAAAGAAAACTAAAAATCATGTTATTTTGCTTCTATATAATAAGATTCAGTATACACAAATTTAATCAAGTTTCATGAAAACTTACTAATTCGTTTCATGAAAACTTGCTAATTCATTAACTGCATGGATATATGCTATAGAAACAATTACAAGAATTAAGTTCATTATGCGAAAGATTAAAATCAGCTAAGAACCGAAGTATTTCAAAATAAGTAAAAAAGAAAAAAGAGAGTACCGAGTTAAAAGAATGATCGAAAATGAAACACTATTCAGTTAATTATAAAAAGCATAGAAATGGCATTTCACTTAGACGTGGGAACATATGCACAGAAGGACATACACACGTACATATGAATGCATAGGTACACAAGGAGGGATCCACGTTTCATCTTTCTCATCCTTTGTACGAGTTATGTATGTCCAATAACTAAAAAATTAACGTATGATTCCCAGAAAATTATTACAAAATACAAATTCATACTGATTAAGAAGTAGCATTTTGCAGTGAAATTCTTAACAATTGTAACGCAGCAACATCCCCAGGCAGAATATTTATCAAACCAAATGAAGTAACCTGTATATACTGAATGGACCCATGTGAGTGTTGTTTATGGCAGCAAAACAAGTAAAACCCCCGTATTATCCAACCAATCGCCATATAACTGAGTAAAATCCCCAAATTATACAGCGAGTGAAAGGACTCAAAGGATAAACAAGAAGAGGATTTTGCTGTAAAATTCATATTAAATCAAATCGAAAGCACCAACCACTCAAGGCATGTTATTATGAAGACTGGTAAAACAAAAGCGCTGAAATCAAGTAACCTGTACTGAACGGACTCAAAAGCGCGTTGTTCATCTCAGCAAAATCAGGGAAAAAAAGACCCAAATTGTTTCAGTCGGTCTCCGTACAAAGGGATTTGCGGTGAGCGTGGATCGAACACGCGACCTTCAGATCTTCAGTCTGACGCTCTCCCAACTGAGCTATCCCCGCTGTGCTCTGATTGATCTGTACGGTATCTTTGTTTGGTAAATTACCAAATTGCTCACTGAAACTAATTGCTAATCGAGGAAAACAGAGATAGCATGACAGATTACCCATTATTGAGACATTTGAAGCCGGTCGAGCTCAAACGGAAGCGTATTCACATTCGTTGGTTTATCATTTGCGTTTTGCGATTTTGAGCTCGAAAAACCATAACTTGCAGAATGCGATATTTCATGACGCAAGCAGCCTGTTAGTCGCTCTTCTTCCACCTTCCGCGATCTTAGAAGCGAATTGGGTCGGTGCTCGGTCGTTAGTGGTTTTAGGGATTTATTTTTCTCCAATGTGATGTATTTGGTTTTTAACGATAGAGAAGGAAATTAGATGGGTTAATCTAGGGGATTGTTAATGACACACCGTTTTTGGTTAAGGGGTGTCACGAAAATCACTTTTTAAAATTTTGTTAAGGGGCATACACTACAGGCTAGACACCCCTTAACAATTTGCAATAATAAGACCAAAATGCCCTTAATCTGAAAACGGTATACTCTTACCGTTTTCGTTGTTTGTTAAAGTTTCTTATAAAGATAGAAAAAATGGTCTAATGAAACCGTTTTTATTAAATAAAAACGGTATACTCTTACCGTTTTTACAGGGTTATTTTTGTCCTGTAAAAGTTTGCCTGATGTTGCCCCTTAACAAATTTTCCACCGTCGGTTTCCCCTTAACAAAATGACACCCCTTAACCGAATCGGGCGTGTCATTAACAATCCCCTTAATCTATTGTTTAAGCTGTAATGTCGTACTTCCACCACAAATACTGAGCTGGATTCATGGAAACAGTGCATTTTTAAAGTGTGGTGCTTAGCGCTCACTTTTGTGCCAGTTGCTACCATGAACCGCCCAAGTCAACGGTGTATGACCAAACGCGTGAAAGAAAAAAAAATTAATCGATAGAAGTCTAGAGCACAAAACCGGATGCTTTTAGCACTGCACTTTTGAAATAAGACTTCCTAAATTCTATGAACAAAAGCTGACTGTATAAATGCGCAAACCACATACATTCGAAACCACCTAACCTCTCCATCTTTTCTTCGCTCTATTAACAATCAGTAAAACCTGCAATATTGGTACTTGATGAGAGAAAAAGAAAGTATTTTGTATATTGATTTTCTCATAATAATAATTTGTGCAGAGAACTCGGCAGTATATATATAGTATGTTATGCAACGTTATTTATCCTGGGCCAAACACATAAGCCCACCGGTACCAAATGTAAATAATAATAAGATGGCTAAACAAAAGGCAAACGATTCATTTTCTAATTCCCTCCCTGTAGCGACCCGAACTTCCCGACCAGCCTAAACCGAACAAGAAGCAGACTACTTTGAGAACACGACGCATCAGAATACAAACAATAGAAATTTCCATCCCATGGAGCAAAACTGGTAGTACTCCATATCTAACACCTACTGTTTTATCGGTAAATTTAATTACCATTTCACATTTTCAAATCTAACTAAAGATTTGGCTATCACATGGAGTAAAACTGGTGGTACTCCATTCTCGAACATTTCTTGAATTCTGTAAATTTAATCATCCCATTCTCATTTTTTTGACATAGCCGACCAGTTTTTAGAGTGTTCCGTAACACTCTTTTATTATGACTAATAATAAAATTACAATTTAGCACAGGTGATTGTAGTTAGCAGTCAGCTAATTTGGTTTTTAAGGTGTACCGTCCAACGTCTACGACATTTGTAGTGGGCCTCCAGTGATGTCACTCCACGTAGGGAGGACTTACATGATAAATTACATGCTTCATTACATTTGAATTCAAATTAATACAGCTGAACAAGAAAACCAAAAGTACAAAGTACTGTAAGATGTCAGGTCGTTGATACACTTCGAAAAACAGTGAATTCAGAAATAGCATGATAGCAGCTAAAACAGCTTTCTATACTGGACCCAACACTTGCACAGAGACCCGTTCGTAGGCATGATACAAAGGACCTTCCATCCACTTCCAAAATACATTACTTGGAGACCCTTACATCACCATTTTGACATACAGTAGGATGCCGAGCATGAACTGAATACGAAAGGAGGGAGTAAAGGCCAAGATTAGCAGCGATGTGAGTCGTAGCTTCCCTTGTATTGCTGATGGCCATACATTGATCCAGAAAACACTTTCCATCCAGTCAGGCAAAGCAAACAAATTTCATACATAACACGGTGACATCACTCATCTGAAATCAACCCACACAGGCAGGCAAAGACACCAACAAATAACAACAAAGTTTAGCACCTAAGCGTCTCATGTATTGCCATTGCTCGCGGTGAAACCCAACCAAGCAAGCCAAAGACAGACAAGGATGTATGCGTTTACATGAGAAAAACACAGATCTAAGCACCAAAAGGAAACCCATACTACCACAAAATAGGCTCATTTAACAAACAACTCCACTTCACCACTACCAACGAGTTACTCAACAAGTCGTATACTACATACACAACAAGAACTTAAACCCAAATGAATAACCAACATAACCTACACAACATTTCATGATGCCAAGCCATAACAAAGATCACTGAGCTAGATACATTACAGATCTATACCCACGTTTTGTTGAGACCTCAGTCCCATATGTGGGCTCAATTCAATACATTAACTAAACAGATCAGAAACATCGAAGAAGGTGAGTCGCGATAACTTCATAAAGGTTAAGTCTTGCTGCATATGAAGAATCACCGCGCTGGGCAAGACTGTCCAAGCCCAAGCAAGCCGAAACCAGATCTAGCCACCACACCTAGACTAAGAAAGGAAGGCAGTAGCAAAAGCAAGGAGTTATCGCTGAGGAGATGTGAAGGGGTGGAGTACGTAGCTTCGAGTTCGAGCACAGGAGCTCAGATCCGGTTGCAAGACAAAGCTAGATCTGGAAGAGGAATTTTTCGTAACCGCGGAACACCACGCAAGGCGAAAACAAGAAATGGGGAGTGGGGACGAGAGAGTTGATTGAAGAGAGCAGAGAAGGAGACGTGAGAAAGGAGAAAGAAAAGGGAAGTGGATTTAGTTTTCTTGTCACCATTTACAGTGTTCCGCAGTAAACGAAGCTTTCGGATTTCAAATGGACCACAAAAATCATTCGTTTCCCATTCTCATTTTAATCTACTTAAAGATTCATTAAAACTCTAGTTCAGTTTTAAACTCAAAGATCATTACTTAATGATTATTCAAATTTAAGAAATTAATCTTGTCTTTACTTGGGTTAAAGAACAAATGTTGTTTAAAACATTATTCACGGTAAACCCAAAATCGTTTTCCATTAAAATGGAACTTTCACGGAATTCATAACAGTATATAATCAATATAAATTTCCGTATCGTACTAATACTATAAACGGAATAAAGGCAAGGACTTTTAAACTCCATAAATAGTAATGGTCTCCCTTCACAGAATCTCATCTCGATTATCACTAAATCGAATTCCATTCAGTTCCAATTTAATAACTTTACTTTGGACAATTTCCATTAAATCTTAATTAAAATATTTATAAATTCCAAATTATAACTTCACTGTTAATAGGGTTTAAGAACTAATGTCATTTTAAAACATCGTTCATAATGAACCCAAAATCAACTTCCATTTCATTCAAATTACATGTATTAATTGGAAAACTTCATTAATCTTAATTAAAAGATTTATTCTTTTCTCAACTGTGTTTAAGAAAAGTATTATTAAAGATACCATCCACGACACCCAAAATCCAATTTGATATTAAATACAAGGCTTTGAATAGAAATTATACGGACTTATATTCAATATCAAATTCTAAAACGAACAAATATCATATTGGGAAATAACGATATCTGTATCTTCCAAATTCCTCAATAATATCCATAAAATCACGGAATCCAATATTAAAATATTTCGAAGATAATTTCCATTTAAATCCATTCCCAATTATTCGTTGAAAAACTCTGGTTATGTTAAAACTCATTCTCAATCTAATTTATTAGTTTAAACTTACTGGATTATTATTCTAGTTGTTAACTAATTCGTTCAGCTAAAAATATCTTTTATCCTTTCAAAACTTAGAATATTTCATCCATAATCTTTCCAAATAATTAATTATGATTTTACATAATTTTCCATATTTTTAATAATTTTATCAAGGCCCTTACAGTTGGTTTCCAATATCGGTCACCAAACTACATTCATAGCGACCATTTCTGAAATTGATTTGGACATATTTTAAAATATAACCGTTCAAATTTAAATCTCATATATTCATTTGAAAGAACTTTTCGATACGAACCAAACGGTTCTGGTTTTTGGAAAATCCGATGGTCGGGTCTTCCGTTACATCAATTTGAAGTCAATGGTTGAAATTCGCGAACGGTCGCTGTGCGGCGCATTCTATTCAAACCATTTAAGTATATATATAATATATTTCGACTTTTTTCCTTTTAAATTATGTTTTATAAATCTTTTATAAATTCATTTTAAACACGATTCCAACTTCCATTTGAATTTTAAATCAAAATTGAATAATTCCATATCATTGTACTATTAAAATGATAATATGTTCAAAATATCATATTTTGAAATCAAACCTTTTCAATATTCATTATAAAATAAATAAAATTGACAAAAAATTTTGTTTGAGTAAAAATGTCGTATATCTACTTAATTCGGCTTCATAATATTTTTGTGTCCATCCAAAATCGAAAATCAAAATCATATTTTGATTCTTCACAGAATATTATTTTAAAATATTCGTTATTTCTGAATTGGAATCAGACTCAATCAATTACCATATAATTTTATTTATATGGATTCCATATATAGCATTTATTCAAAAATAGTGATAAACAACTATTAAACATTAAATTCACATCGAGAGTGCAATTTACAACTGTATAAGCATTAAATAATTAAATAACGCTTATCACAGTCTATCAATTAATCCGTTGACATAAAATTAAATCCAAGGGAGATGTGAATTAATTATCATCCCCAGACCCGTGTGGGGTTTTCAACCAACAACAATGAATTCAAATTAATCACTAGTTAATAAATTTAACCAATTCCAATTTGATTTGAATTATTTTTCTAATTAACCAATTCCACTGTTTAAATTAATATTTATAATTTAATTCCAACTACCACAATAGTATTAACATTATTTTAATATTTTAATCATCACAATCACAACACAATACAGTCAATTAAATCATCCATGGTTTTCAAACAATAGTGAATGTGAGCTAACAGGCACCGTACAACATTCTTGTGATAATAAACAAATAAAAATCAACACTGACAATCTATATATTTTTGGTTATAAAATAAATTACTATACAAATATTCTAGTGAGAGAATTCTCACATTGATTTCCACTCCGTTAGTCTTTATTTGAGGATTTATTTTTAAACCAAAATTAAACAAGTGTTTAATTTATCTTAAAAATTCAACTTACTCTGTTTCCGTTCTGGTCAGTTCCATGTTGTAGAGTTTGTTGTCACGATCGCAACGCAACTGAAATCGTCGGATTTTGATCTCGTATGGAAAAGATACGCTATTTTATACATTGATTACAAAATTAAAATAATTAAAATAATTAATTAACCAATTTAATCCCTCCCCTAACTCACGTTTACTCCCCCATCTTCTTCCCGAAAGAATACGTAACCGCTTCGCACCTCCTCTCTCTTCACCGCGCCACCAACACACGATTGACCACCAATCAGATGACGCCACGACCTCCGCCTTCGTACCCTTCCACTTCGCTTGTCTCGAAATCGAACTCAATGACCCCGTGTGACCAGGAATGGCGCTCGAGCACCTTGGCTTTGAGGGCAGAAATCAAACAAGGTGTCACACGAGAATCGATCAAACCAGTATGGAATAAAAGATCTTAGAAGCCTCTCTAACTTTTGTTTAGAAATCTTTGGCTAATTCGAGATATAATTGGAGAAATTAAGGAATAAATTTTTGAGCAATTTCGGCCCTAGGTTCGCTGTTGGCGAAGCATTGAAGAAACGAGAGAGAGATTAGGGTTTATAATTTTCCAAAGGGTTAAATATATTTGAATAATATTTAATTTCAAAAATACTAGTTTATCGATTCGAACTCCAAATCAAACCCAACGACTGACGTCCCTAACTAAATACCCCTATTCCGAACACAATGGAATATTTTTCATAAGCCAATTCAACTATTTCGATCAGTTTTTATCAAAATTAAAATATAAATTAATATAATGGTTAATATTAATTTTGAACGTACATTTGAATTTACTGGGGCCACATACTAACTCCAAAAATTGTGAAATTTGAAATCTAGCTATGTTTTGACGATACGGTCCTAACAAAATTAATTTCGTCAAATTTGGAGACCGTTTGAAAAATGGCCTTTTTAACTGGCTTATTAAATTTGAACTGAAATTAGAAACGCGTTTAAATTTACTACGCTTCCATACTAAATCCAAATGACTTGAAGTTTAAAATTAACAATAATTTGACATTCCGGATCCAACAAAACTGGTTTCGTTGAAAAACGAAGGTCGTTTGCAAAATGGCTATTTTTAAGGGCTATATATATATATATATATTAAAATATAAATTCTATAGCGACTATCTTAAATTTTAAACTGGACATAACTTACAACTTATAAAGTGAAATCTCAATTTTTTACATTCGTTAGAAAGATATAATTAAACAGATTCTAGCGTTTCTTGTTTCATCAAATTCTGACTTATATAGAATTCTATATATTCAATTGAAGTGTAAACCCAAAATTGCAAACTACCACGCCATTTTGAGTTCGTTTTATAATTAATATAAATTTATGCATCCTAATTTCGATTTAAATAAATTTTAAATCATTAATTCTTAAAATAAATCATTCTAAATTCTTAAAATCCATTAAATCAATTAAAAATAAAATTTTAAATTGGTTCCAAAATTCCGGATTGTTACAATCTTCCCTACTTAAAATCTTTTCGTTCCCGAAAAGGAAGATAGAATCGAAGGTTGTTTACTTAATCAACTCAACCTTCGCTTGACTCAAGTTCTTCAACTTTTTAGTTTCTGAGAACTTTCTAATTTCTCAAAATTTGGCTAATGCCTTAAATTTTCGAAAAATTTCGCCATAACCTCCTTTGTATAGGTTGATCGGTAAAACCACAACTTGCCTCACAGGGCCCTCATCAATCAAAAAGAAAAAGAAAAAGCCAATTGGCTCATAAAATCATCAAACCTAACGAATATAGTAAACATGTACCTATTTGTCAGGCATACAATTTTATTCCTCTTCTTACCTTCCATGCTATGACCTGTTCAATATATATACATGTGCATATATTCATTTCCAATCAATTTTCAATTTAACTCAATTTGGCTTATTTCATCTTTCATTTTCATACTGATTTTATTATTCCAATATTTTTATTAGTTCAACTAATAATCGGACATCACAACCAACAATCAATTAGTCGATTAGCTTTCCAAATATATAACTTTTATATAATCAAAAATCATATTTCAGTGTCAAATAACAAACAATAAATTCTAACTAAGTTTTGGTTCTCACACCAGTCAATTGGAAATATATGGATATCCCACTTTCGAAGCTCGAACATAAACATTGATGATGTAGTTGTCATCATCAGAATCATCTCCGGACGACTAGAGCGTGATTCTATATCTACCTAGTATATTTGAGACTTCAAATATATGTTAGCTAGGCATATATGCAAAATCTTCATATACTCGATAGTCCAGATTCAAAATCAAATAAAATACTCAAATACATAAAATAAGATATAATTTTCAAAACCATATTTTTCTTTAATAAATAATACTCTTCAAATTCATTATAGGATATTACTAACCCTATCTCTAACGAGTTATTCTTATAGGATGTTACTAATCCTATCTCTGATTAATTCTTTTGTTTGGTTCTAATGTGTCTTGTTCTCGTGCTTTGTAAACCGAAGCTCTGATACCAAATGTAGCAACCCGAACTTCACGGCTGGCCTAAACCGAACAAGAAGGCGGACTGCTTTGAGAACATGACGCATCAGAACACAAATAATAGAACATTTCATTGCTATTACAACAATTACATCAGAGTTCAAGAATATATCATAGTACGAATAAATAATATACAGCGAAAATATAAATATTAAAGATTTACAAATTACAAAATAACGGAAATATATGTACATAAATATAATGCACAACGGAAAACATCAACTACCACAACTGAATGAAATACACGGATATAAAGCTTTCCGAATATAGCTCTTTATATAATCCAGGATCCTATGAAAAGAAACATCTACGAAAAACCAAAACTACTAGCTGCCCGTGTGGAAAATATGGACAACCAAAGTTTATGTGGAAAGAATAAACTCCGAGTTAGTCATGGGACTAGGGTGAGAACTCAAAGAAGTTATTAAACTTTACTTTAAAATAAGGTAAATCATGTGACCACGCCGCATGTCACGGAACGGTTTTACTCCTATGAATACTTTGAAATAAAACAATTTGAAAACAATGCAAAGCTTTTTGAAAAATGAAGCTATTTTAAGACTCAGGTCCCATCACACAATGCAACACAAACCAGAGGATAGAGTTTTATCTTATAATAGCGAAACATGCTTGGTACACTTTAAAACAAATCATTTTTGCTATTACTATAAGTGCAGAGTGTCAAAACAACTTCAAATATAAATGCATCAATCATAGACGACATAAGTACCATATATTATGTCGTCATACATAGGTTTACAACTAAAACCGAACGATGTCGTGTTGGAAATTGGATTTCCATCATGAGTCAAGGCAAGAGATGGTCTCCTTACAAATTCAGATCACCTCAAGCAAGATGACCCAGGACTCGGATGCTGGCGAACCCTTGGATCCTGCAGTGTCGGTCCACACTTACTTTAGTGGATTGGTTATTCCTGAACAATACTTTTCCCTGTCCTATCAGACCCCAAAATGTTCAATATGTCGACTAATCACATCTAAGGCGCCTCGCATCCATCATCGACATAAGTAAAAATGTCTAGGCTTCATACCAGGACACCAGTTCTAGCTAGAAATAAACGTATGCACTCACTACGCCCCCTTATCCCGTTTTTGACTCATACCGAGGTGTGGGGCTCGCGAATTAACATTATACACAAAGCTATGCTACTCAAAGATGTGCTTTGATCATCATCCACAA
This sequence comes from Allium sativum, assembly GCA_030737875.1. Taxonomy (NCBI): domain Eukaryota; kingdom Viridiplantae; phylum Streptophyta; class Magnoliopsida; order Asparagales; family Amaryllidaceae; genus Allium; species Allium sativum. The sequence goes on from JASFAX010002264.1 coordinate 26,625, forward strand.
GACTGTGCTTTTCAACAATACGCCTTGATCATTTGCATCTTAGCATGCCACATTGTCAATCCATACCAAACCACTGATTTCCACCAATATATAACCTCTAAGCTCGTACGTCTAAGAGAATGGTGTTAAGCAAGAGAATAAATTCTCCACCACCAAATATATATATATATATATATTTATCAGAGACCAACGAATACAGTATAAAGGAATACAATGTCAGACATACCATCCATTTGCAAGTTCGTTCTAGGTCTGAACGAAACTGGAGGCACCTTATTCCTCGTCCCATATGTCCAATACAGGAGAGAGGCCCTCGCATATCTGGTCGATCTCCAAGTACATCTGGGTGATCACCACTAATTGCCTTGTCTTGGGTGTGCAACCCAATCAAGACATCAGTAATCATTCAAACGATGTGAAGATCTCCGGTCTTCAATCACCGTCTTCATCGTCGACATTTATTCGCCGTATCAGTTATTCAGAATGGGATAAACCCAGTCTTTCTAAATAACTCGCGTATTTTATAATCAATAATCAAGTGCTATAAAAACATATCATAAGCCTCATTCTAATTCAGAATATTTTTTTTATTCAAATATTCATATCTTAGGGGAAAGGTTCTCATTAATTTTATCAAAGATAAATTCTTTTAAACTTATAGTTTAATCTTCCTTGGAAATCATGTCAAAAGATTTTACTATATCTTTTCGCAATCTAAACCAAAACAAGGTTCATCAACTAGTCGAGATTGACGAACCTTACCAAAGTGATCATAATTTTATTATCCCATCCCAACTTATTCATCCCATAGAGCAAAACTAGTAGTACTCCATATCTAACACCCACTGTGTTATCAGTAAATTTACCATTTCACATTTTCAAATCTAACTAAAGATTTGGGTATCACATGGAGTAAAACTGGTGGTACTCCATTCTCGAACATTTCTTGAATTCGGTAAATTTAGTTATCCCATTCTCATTTTAATCTACTTAAAGATTCATTAAAACTCTAGTTCAGTTTTAACCTCAAAAATCATTACTTAATGATTATTCAAATTTAAGAAATTAATCTTGTCTTTACTTGGGTTAAACAACAAATATGGTTTAAATCATTATTCACGGTAAACCCAAAATCCTCTTCCATTAAAATGGAACTTTCACGGATAGTATATAATCGATATAAATTTCTGTAACGTACTAATATTATAAACGGAACAACGGCATGGCCTTTTAAACTCCATAAATAGTAATGATCTCCCTTCACAAAATCTCATCTCGATTACCACTAAATCGAATTCCATTCAGTTCCAATTTAATATATTAAATTGGAAAACTTTACTTTGGACAATTTCCAATAAATCTTAATTAAAAGATTTACAGATTCTAGATTATAACTTCACTATTAATCGGGTTTAAGAACTAATGTCATTTTAAAACATCATTCACAATGAACCCAAAATCAACTTCCACCTATTTCCAATTATATGTATTAATTGGAAAACTTCATTAATCTTAATTAAAAGATTTATTCTTTTCTCAACTGGATTTAAGAAAAGTATTATTAAAGATACCATTCACGACACCCAAAATCCAATTTGATATTAAATACAAGGCACTGAATAGAAATTATATCGACTTATATTCAATATCAAATTCTAAAACCAACAAATATCGTATTGAGAAATAACGATATCTGTATCTTCTAAATTCCCCAACAATATCCATATAATCACGGAATCCAAAATCGAAATATTCCGAAGATAATTTCCATTTAAATTCATTCCCATTTATTCGTTGGAAAACTCTAGTTATTTTAAAACTCATTCTCAATCTAATTTATTAGTTTAAGCTTATTGGATTATTATTCTAGTTGTTAACTAGTTCGTTCAGATAAAAATATCTTTTATCCTTTCTAAACTTGGAATATTTCATCCATAATATTTCCAAATAATTAATTATGATTTTACATAATTTTCCATATTTTTAATAATTTTATCAAGGCCTTACAGTTGGTTCTCGATATCGGTTGCACTACACCAAACATTACAATTTGTAACATTTTCGCGGGCCGTATTAGTAACGGTTATAATTGTTACTATTTAATAACGTTTATTATCGTAATTTTAAGTTATAATAGTAATAACCGTGAAACAGTCCAAAATTTTACATGCAAGGGATGGAATGGTAATTTTCCTTCTCACTCACGTTTCTAACCCTTATGTTTCTTTTCGTTATCGGCATAACACTTAAATCCCCAATTTTTCAATGTCGTCGCCTATCTAGGTTTACTCGCTCCGACCGATTTCTTTCATCTGGATCGCCTGCCGCGTTTTGATCAACCTCGATTCTTTCCCCACCGACGCCGTTCCATTTAACTACTGAGGTATTTCTTTTATGATGTCACTTAATTAATGCCTGTCATTCTGAGTTTAATCTCCGATTGGGTTCAATCTGCGTTTTGATCGACCTCGTTGCGTGTTTTCAATAATCTCATTAGTTTAAGCCACCAATCCAGAAATAATTTTACCATCGTTTTCAGTTGTTGATACATAATGATGACAATTGTCTTTGTCCTTTATTTGGTTTAAATTTTGAATTAGAACAAAACGATCTTTAAATAACTCCATAATTACTGATGTATGCAGCTTCCCTCCCGATTTTTGAACTTTGAAGTTGAATGAACTGTCTCTCCCTTTATTTCTGAAGTACAGGAAAATGCAAACTGATATACATATCCGATGAAACATTTATGCTACAACTTTTTATTGATATGACCAGATAAATCGAAAGTTTATGATCCTGTCATTAATAAAGACTTGGTTTCATATAAATATGTACTAGGACTTTGATGCACACATGGTGTCATACTGGGCGAGTATATGGTTGATCCATTAAATATGTACAAAATGTACTTTCTTTACTTGCATAGTTCTACATCTGTTGCTTTACATTTTTTGTTGATTGCAACAACTGATGGGATGCAATGTAGTGCATGTTTTAACCATTACAATAGGTTATCACGGTTATTTCCGTGATATAACCACATAATTTTGCAATTATCTAAAGAAGATTGGACATGATAGTAATTTCCCTTTTATTTCACGTTTATCTCACAGTTATGCTTCTCCTGTTTCATTCTCCTCGTTCAATCTAGGGTTACCGGCGCCTGATTTGCGTCCTCTTTTCTCGAACATAGATTTGATCTTTTGTTAGTATAATCCAATTTGGTTTCAAACGTTGGATGAATAGCATTCTTTTAATTTGTACAATTTTTACCCAATGATCAAAGGATAGGCCGTTTGAGGTTTTGCAATAAACAGAGAAATAATATTTCTTTTTTACATAAAGTTCTTCATAATAAATGTAATATTTTGCAACATATTGAAAGTTAAAAGTGACTTTTTATAACTAGTTTAAATAGTGGGTAGGTTAGCTTTTTAAACGTTTCTTAAATGAATTTTTGTGCTTCTTATTATTTTTGGAATGAACTGGGTCGATGTGTTTTCTTTGATTAATGACATCAAATTGTTTGCGCATATTGTATTGGTTTTTCAAGTTATTAACTTATGCATGTTAATGTCTGGGTTTTATACTTTTTATGTAGCTTGAAACTTATCATACAAAGTTTATTTCAGCAAGTATAATGTGCAACTCAGCGATGTGAACATTAATCGATGTTTAATGCTTATAGCTTCTGGATTACACAAATAATACTTAAGTAAGATGAGTACTGATACTAACACTTTAGTGGTCTGGTTAGCTTGGTTTCTTCATATTAAGTCAGTTTATGCATCACCTGTCATAGTTCATTTATGTAGATTGGGTATAAAAAAACGAAGCTAGCCAAGCGTTTGTAGATTTGAGTTAATATACGTTTTGTCTAATTCTGTTTTTACATGCATTTTTGTTGATTTTTTGAACCGTATATTTTAGGAAGTTTATCATATTTAAGTGATCAATTTTGATAAATGATTGCAAAAAAAAAGAAATTAATTTTTGAGTTATAATTAGTTATATAATATCAATCTATTTCCGTTTTGGATAATCCATTGCTTATTTGCTGGTTCTCTATTTCCTAATTTTTGATTGTGTTCTCTCAATTTGATTAGTGGCTATAATCTTGCTACTAGAGCTGACTAACCTATGAAGTGTTTATATCGTTTGTAGAAGGGCAATCAATACTATCTACTGATTTTTTTGAAAGCTAATTAAGTAAATGAAAGAGATGCAATTAAATCAAATGAGTGAACTTTCTTAGGATGAATTGTTAATACCATTAACTTTCAGGTCTGATTTCATGTTGTTCATCTAGTCTTTAAAAGGTAAATAATTTTATGTATGCACATTGCTTTCTTTATTTTGAATTGCATCTGTAATATTTTATCCATTTCAAAACATAATTTGCAGTTAGAGTATATATGATAAATAGGTATATACATGGACTAACCATCTTTACTTTAAAATGGTAAATTATCCGTGTATTTAAAACTTTCCCCATTGTGATTGTAACAGTACAATCATCTATGTTGTATGTCTGTAGTTTGTTCTACATTTTCCCCCTAAAGTGGCCAAGAATTCTTCATAGATATTTATTGTCCTTCTTCTTAGAAAATATAATACCTTTTTTATTTACAGAAATCAGGTCAAAGGATGGTTATGGGAAAGTTTACAGATAAAAATAGGAATATTTAGTAGTGGATATTGATACAAATAAATGAATATAAGCTAAATTCTTGTAAGTTATTAACGTACTAATATACACTAATGGAAATAAATATCCATAGTATTGAATGCCTAAATTTTATTGAAAGAAATTAATTAAAGTTTTCCATGATTTATTGACTTTCATATCATGATTTTGCATTTGCTTCCATGAATTTGTCATGAAAAGATGTCGCATATTCACTCTACATGGGTGCTATTGGAAAACTTCTAAAGAAAAAAATGCATCCTAATTTTTACTCCGTTGAATTAAGTTCTGGATGTTGCTCTTAATTTCAGGAACTTTTATCCATTGAAGATCCAAAAAAGTTGTGCAAGACTATTGGCATTACAACCCTCATCTTATACATAACTACCTTGAGGTAAGTGGTTTGGCCATAGTAAATTGTTCGATTTATCCTTGCTTAATCGATCACTGCCAGTTTTAGTTTGCTATTTGCATTTCCCCTCCTTTATGTAGATTGCTGGTGTATGCATTTACATACTTTGTGTTGTTTTGTGTCCTTGTTGTGCTCTTTTCCCATTGCTTGAAACTGCTGTTTTCTTTTTATTCTCCCTGAATTGGTTTATGCTTTACATACATGGTGCTCTTCTACACGTAATACACTCTGCTGAGACCATGCTTGTTTCTTTATGCATTTTAATTATACATGTGCATTTGCTTTATATTATGGATTATTCCCTTTCCATGTGCTTGTGTCCAGCCATGATTGGACCATCAATGCATAATTTTATTGAAAAAAAAGATATGTATCTTGATATCATTCGATCTATAAAATATCACACGGAATTTTGTTTGGTTGAAATTGAAAGTTTATGTTGCAATTTTTGTTTCTTATCTATCAAGTGGATATTATATATGTGAACTGACATACACTAAAGTTCATGCGGGTCAAGTTTATTTCATTTTTATGCAAAGAATAATTAAATCATGTTTTTTTGTTGCTAAAAAAATAATGGTCATATGGTACGGAACTAGAATGGAAAGCGTTCACAAAAGCGACTTGGTTAGAGACTTAGAGAGATTTGAAAAATTCAATAAACAAAAAGATTAGGTCAATGCCATGTCCCAGAAGTTAGAAACCGAGGAGGTACATAGTTAAAAGGATTCTCAGTTTCTCATTTGCCTCCGGTTCTTCGACCGTTTAATTGAAGATATCATTTGCAGTGCAACTTGGTATTTCGCAGACCTGCCAGAATTATTTAGTAAGAGTGTGGCCTAGTAGTTCATATTAATGGACATAAGAGAAAGCATTATACCAATATCATACGATGTAATTACGCTTTTGCCAATGGTTTGGATTCCTCTAATTTGATCTTGGAAGGAAGGGGGAACTGAGTTAAAACTAATTCTTTTTCAGAAAAAAAAGGAATTCAAGCTCAAGCCAATGGTTTACATAAAATTTGTATCCCTTCTACCATTCATTGGTCTTTCATAGATCTTTTCGCTATTTTTTCATGAATGGTGGGGATGGGAATGTCTTCTTTTTCTATGCTATACTTGCTAGGGACTTTGGCATGTCCTAGTGCCCCTCCTTGTCTTTAGTTGATGGTTACTCCGTTTGGCTTGATATGTTATACATTTTCAGCATACAATATCTTTGTCTATATTTTTAATTAACTGAATTTAATTAAAAGCATTTTTGTGGTGTTTTTTTGCAATTCTAAAAATGCTATTCATCAATTGAATTTCACTATCGATTAACAACCTCTATCGCCATTTCTTCGTGATTAACCAAAACTACTGCATTTGTAGTATGTATTCATTTTATCCACTAGATGCACCTGTGCATGATTTACATTAACATACGCAAATTAAAGAAGGAGAAAGAGGAGAGTTGAAAAATCATAGTCATTTTATCAAAGGGGAAGAGAAGATGGTTTTTGAATGATTCACTTTCATTTTTACGTGTTATCATTTTTCACATTGATTCCTAATGTTGGGATGATAGTTTCAAATACCTCACGTTAATATGTGCATTTTCATCTCTAAGTAATGTTCACCAAGAAAAAAACCGCAGGTTCAATTTTTTCTATGTTCATGGCACCTTCGGCAGAATAGTGATAATAAAACATGATTTGTAGAAGGGTCAAATTTGGTTATGTTCACCAAGAAAAAAATCTGTTTCAACTTTAGCCTCCGTCCAAAATTTATTACGAAGTAAGACTGATAATCTATCAGTCTTCTATAATATTGTAATTATTATTTGTTATGATAATTAATGTATGTGGTCACTTTAAAATTCAGTTGGCTAAGCCAAAAAATAAAAATTTATTTTGAAAGCAGCGCTTGCTTTTGAGAGGTCTGACAAAAACCTAATTACACTTGAGTAATTTGAAGATGCACAAATGTAATTTTCTGAAAAAATAAAGTTATGATTATGCAAATTTAAATTGTACATATGTGCTTCTTATTGAATTTTGTTGGTGTTTTTGTCGATTCAAATTGCACATATATGAAGTGTTAAATGAAAAAAAAAGCGATGCAATTGCACATATAAAAAATATTTTCATATGAATAGACCATTTATGTGAATCATAAATGAACTAATTCTTATTCTTTTGCTATTTTCATCTTTATTTATCGAGTACAAAGCATATATAGAGCATTCAGCAAATTTAACTTCATTTGAGTATTCACATGTAAGACCTCAGCAAAAATTTCGAAATTGACTGCATTTTTTTTCAGCAGCTAAACAGGACCCTCTTAAGCGAAGCATTACATCAAATTGAGCAGGTTTATACCGTTGTTTATTTTATATGCCATATTTTCTATGGTTTGCGAATATATGAACAAAATATGATAATCATATCAAAAATGTACAGGATACATGACATCTATCTGTACTTTTAAAGAAATCACATGGTTTGCGAAGGTTGAAATATGGATTAAGAAGGAATTCGATGTTGTTGCAAAAATTGAAAATTCTTTGTAGTAATGCTGAATTCGCTCGGGTTTTTGTAGCATTTAGTGTTATTAGTTTATTTTTTTACCTAACTCTTCCGAATTGTATTTTCATGTCTTGTCAGGGACAAATAAAGTTTCTTACTAAAGATGAATCCAACGTCGAAAGAGTGGATTAGAATTCGACATCGAAATAATATTGATCACATATAAGGAGTTCAAAATTTCATTGAATTCGCAAAGTCTAATTCAGCACCCGACTTCGAACTATGCAGTTGTCCTTGCATAAAGTGTAGAAATTCAAAAAAGTTGCATTTTAAATTGGTAGAGAAACACTTGATCGTTAATGGTATGGATCAAACATATGATGAATAGGTTTTTCATGGTGTGAGAAGCGGTAATGACATGGTGCTCAATCCTACACGGCATGTCAATCACGAGGCTTGTAATTTAAACCAATTTCAAGAGGAAAACCAAATAGGAGACGCTCTTGGAGATCTCGTTGATGATGCATATGGCATAGAAGGGATTAGTGATGGTAACCATTGGAAAAAGTATCAGGAGTACAAAAGAAGAGCAAATGAAAAATTGTACCTTCTTGTGAAGACGGTCTAACAACATTAGGTGTCATGATAGAGCTTCACAATTTGAAAAAAGAATTTAATTGGTCAGGAAATAGTATGACCGAGTTATTGAAACAATTGAAACAATGGCTTCCAAAGGAAAATACAATACCAGAGAAGTACCCAACAATGAAGCAAATATTAAAAGATTTGAGAATGAAAGCAGAGTGCATACATGCTTGTAAAAATGATTGCATATTGTTTTGGAAAGAGCACGGTAATGCAGCAGAATGTCCTCGTTGTCACACTTCAATATTTAAAACTAAGAAGCAAGGAGAAGTGGTAAAAATTACAAAACATCCTCAAAAAGTTTTGAAATATTTTCCATTAGCTCATAGATTAACACGGTTGTACACTATACAATGGATAACTCAAAAAATGTTATGGCATAGTGAAGCAAAGCCTTGTTGGAATCACATGCGCCATTCTATTGACTTGGATGAATGGAGATCATTGAAGAATAAGTGGCCGGAGTTTAGTAGGAATGGACGAAATGTTTGGCATGGTATTGCTACCGACGGGTTCAATCCTAATACAACGCAATCAAGCAGTTATAGTTGTTGGCCTATTTATATAGTTCCATATAACTTACCGCCATCATTATGCATGAAGCCGGAGTTTCAAATGCTGTGCTTGTTAATTCCTGGACCAAAAGCACCAAGTCAAGATATTGATGTGTATTTGGAACCTCTGTGGATGAGTTGAAGCGATTGTGGACAGAAGGAGTGCTTGCATTTGACACGAATACAAAGGAGTATTTCACTCTTAAAGCAATGTTGTTATGGGGAATTCACGATCTACCTACCCTTGGGAATTTATCTTGTTGTGTAACACATGGTTTTAAAGCATGTCCTATTTATGCTACGGAGACAGAATCAGAGCGCATCAATAAGAAGATTGTTTACACGAAGTATAAAAGATTTTGAAGAATGGTCATCCGTATAGGGCATTGAAGCATGGGTGGATAAAGAATAATGAACCTCCAACACGATTGACCAGATCAGCACTTCTAGCAAAGCTTGTTCATATCAAATACATACCAGGTAAATTACCCCCCAAAAAAAGCACACAGTAGATGATGTTGATCCCGTCGAGGAATATTCTATGAATGAAAAGGATGATGATGAAAGTCCGGCATGGTACAAGAAGTCGATTCTTTTTGCATTAGAGTATTGGAGTAATCATGAAGTGCGACATACTATTGATGTGATGCACACTGAGAAGAATGTATCAGAGCATTTTATTAATTTTTTATTTGATAGGAACAAGCAATATTCTTCCAAATTTGCGTTTGATAAATCTTACAAGACTCGTTGCTGTGAAATGCTAAAGGATGTCAAACTTCCATCTTGCTTTGGGACTAAGTTAAGCAACTTAGCAAATGGTCAGCCAAGCCACCCAGTTTGAATATTAGAAAGTCATATGAGTACCATGTTATCATTCAATATTTTCTACCTATCATGATTCAACGTGCTTACCCAAAGCATTGTGACTTAAGATGTGCAATATTGCAAGTATGCTTGTATTTTAGTATTGTTTGTTTAAAGGTTTTAATTCGAGAGCATGTTCAAGATGCTAAAGACATGATTGCTGAGGCATTATGCGTGTTGTTTCATTATTTTCCTTCTCAATTCTTTGACATAAGTATACATTTAATGATGCATTTAGCTGATCAAGCATTGCTATGTGGACCGGTTACTTATGTATGGATGTATCCACTTGAAAGTTATAATGTTTCTTTCATGTAATTATTACATGGTTTATTTCACTGATAATGTAAAATTTTAAATTTTTTGTTAGAGCTATGAAGGAGTGTAAGGACATACCGAGCAATAACCGTTATGTGGAGGGATCAATTTCTGAAGCATACTTGTTTCAAAATCTGTTAGATACGCAATGGAATATATGTCAGATCCACGTACTGGTAATCATAGCTGCAAACAAGCACCATTTTCAGATGAGAACGGAAATGATACTTATGAACGTTCCATCCTTGAGGGTAAAATTATCAAATTATCTGACGTACAATGTATTCAAATTCGACGAGGGATACTTTTTACCATGGACATCGCTGGCGTAGATGATTATTACAGGTTTGTCTTATTTTGACATGTTGTGACATTATGTGATGTAATTTCAATATGTACTTAAGCTGCAACATTTTGATTTGTAGTGACTATCAATCATCATTAGAGGATGTTCAAAGGAGCAAAAAAAGGCACCATACACGGGCAGAAGTAGTAGTACAAACTGAATTTATTGATTGATTGCACAAGAAGGTTTGTTAGATTGCACTAAACTCATACTTCAATAAGGAAATTGACGTTATTTAACTTGTTGAAATTGGTTTGACAGTTAATGGACGAAAAGTGCATGAACTCACCATTATGGTGTTATGTTAGTGGACCAGCATGGGAAGCCAAAACTCACCTTAAATATAGAATTAATGGTTATGTATTCTCTCCATAGAGCTACGATGACACTCTTTCTACACAAGATAGCAGTGTTTGTATGGATGCAATTACAACATTTATAGCAAGTGCAAAAGATTTAAATCCTACAGATGATGGCACTACTTGGTATGGTATTGTCAAGGAGATAGTTGAAGTTGATTATTATCAATTTCAACATGTTGTGTTCTATTGCGATTGGGTGAATGTTGCTAACAAAATACATGGTTGTAAGATTTGTACAGACTCTAATTTGTTGATGGTGAATCTTAACAAACTTAAAAGTAGTGATGGAGAGTACGATGAGCCTGCCATTCTAGCATCAGAAGCAAGTCAAGTTTTCTACGTAAAAGACATACAAAATCCTGATTGGTCCATTGTACGACGTTCACCAAAACGGCTGGATGATTACGAGGCATCAACAAATTTTCAGTCTATTTTAAAGGACAACCAAACTTAGGAGCATTGTTAAAATGTATCGAAAACAAATAGATGAGCTTGATTTTGAGTCCATGTCTTTCTTTATGTGTTGAATATTTGAGATATTTGTGATTTTAACATTGATAGTTTTAGTTGTAATATTCGAGATGTTGAATGTTTGTTGCCTCTTTTCTTATAGTTATGTTCTTTCTTATGTTCAAAATGTGTATACATGGCACTATTGCAGATTTTGACATGTTGAATGCATGAATGCTTGTTGCCTTTTTTTTATGGCTACGCGCTTTCTTTTCTTATGGTTGCAGTGTACGTTTTCCTTTTCTTTTTCATTTTTTGGGTCTTACATTAGCAGCTTGTACCTAGTTCACATATTAGTTTTATTTGCTTTCGTGTATTGAATGTAGGCTAAAATATATGAATTACTTATGCAGCTTGTCGACTGGTAACAGTAATGCATAGCAACGTAGAGAAAATGTAGAAGATAGCGTTCCTCCTCATCCAACAAATAAAAAATACTACATAATTGTTCAAATGGATGGTGCAAAAGGCGACGACTCATCAAAGTGGGCTTCTCGTTGGGGCACTCTAATCCGAAGGCATATTCCAGTTAGCTACGATGATTGGAGGAAAGTTGATTCTTTTTACAAGGACAACTTATGGACAGCACTAACGGTATTTTTCTTTATTATTTCTATTTTTTTGGCATGTATAAAGCATAGAATTATAATCAAAATCGTTTACCTTTTCCATAGAAAGAGATTGACCTGATCATAAATCCCAATGTTGCTCGACCTATTTTGGAGAAATTTTTTCCACAATATTTGAGATCGGCAAAATGAAATTTGAGGAAGACACATATTAAAACAAAAGAAAAGGGGATTTTCCTAGGCATCTTGCCATTCAAAACCAGCCCGAGGAAATCGATAAAGTTCAATGGGAGAAGTTCATCGACAATGAGTATACAGACAAGAAGAGAAAACAATGCAAGATGAATAGCGACAACAAGGGATAAAGATACTATAAATCATACATTGGGAAGAAAATGTTATGCTAAGCTGTATGAAACATTGGTTTGTACTAGTCTTTTATGGTTATTTTAGATAATACTTTATGGCTATTGAATATATTTATATTTATCCATGTAGGAAAAGGAAAATCCAGAATGTAAGCCTATGCGAACAAAAATATGGAAAGTGGCACACACGAGTAAAAAAACTGGAGAAGTGCTTCCTTGCGCCGCCGAAAAATATGTAAGCAATCCATTCATATTTGATTTCATTTAAGCTTTGATTTACTGGTTCGCTAAAACTTGCAGTAATAAACAACTATGCTGCAATAATGAAATTTTTGGATGATGGTGACTTGGAGATTTCTAACTAATCATCATGTTACTTGGATGATTTCAATATATTTACATGTTATGAAACATCAACTGACAAGAAAATTTATATATTTACGTTTAATGGTTCTGAAATTCCAAGTAACCGTTATGAACAAAGATTTATATACCTCAGGCTATTGAAATTAACCACATAGTTAATTATTGGATTGTAGGGAATATTGACAGAACTATGAAGTTTCTATCTAATATTAGTAACTTGTAATTGAAAGAACTTATTATTTTTACCAATAAAAGAATGAATAGTCCTTTTATCTCTCAGAGCTTTGAAGCAATATTTAAACAAAAATAAAAACTGAATGGTCACAAAGTTTGGAAATGCGAAAATATTAATAATGTGGAAAGTATTATCTAAAAAGTTTTTATTCAGTATTATCTAAAATACTAATAAAAACTGAATGCAATCGACGTCTGCTATTAAATATACGTCGGCTAAGCTAAAAAGTTCGGCAATAAAAGCCTGTTTCAATTTGAAACAATAATAAAAGAGATTAAGATGACATGCTGCATGAAGAGCATTCAGTTATAAGGGATTCACCTTTTGTCACAACATTTAGCTTGTCCACTATGTCAATTGATTATTTCACTAATAAATTACATGAACATAAAAGCAATCCAGTATCCAGCCTACCTTTAAAATGATAGTTTTCACTTATGTTTCTGTACTATCCAATCCAATTCATTATAGTTTTCTATATCTGTCTTATTGAAATTTCCATTGAGTTTACAGGTTGAAATATAGTAGTTCATTTAAGCTTTCTTAAACTGCATGGTCTCTTTCAGATTTTTCTTTTAGGATGTCGGTATGCTCGAAGAGTAATGGTATAGATGTATCTAATTATTTACTCTCTGTTTCTTCCCTTACATCAAAATAGGTAGATGCCTAGAAACATTCGATACATTTGAGGCCAACCCAACTTATGCACAGTTGTAGTTCTAGCTGTCATAAAATTCAGGGATGGATAGCTTCTTCAGGCGGAAAATTACTATGTTTGAAGGAGATTAAGAAGAAGCTATTTTAGGGAACTGAATGAAGCAGCCTATTTACTAAGTAGTCTTAAGCCTAAATAAAGCAGGGTTCCATTAACTAGTTTTGAATCAATATCCTCCAAGTAAAAAAAATGATTCTGTTCAACAAAAGGCTGTTAAATTCAACAATTACATACACATCAATATCCTTTTATAAACCAATTTTTCAGAACGAGAATAAATCTTCAAATCTGCAAAATAAATGGCTAGAGGTTACCAAACATCAAAACAACGAAAAGTTGACACTTTTTACATGAGGACAAAATTAGAATAAGGGTCAAATATGTGGGGAAAAGAAAAAGATGATACAGTGATTAGAGCAGATACGATGCGTAGTAATCTCAGATCATAAACGACAATTTTAATTGTAAAAATCACAAATTTATCACGGCATCCTAACCAATTTACTGTTCCAGCAAATAAGTAGATTATAATTTGCTTCCGAAAATGTAAAGCAAACCTCTCTAATAAGTTCAGGCGCAACGATTAAAGAACGGGCTCTCCACAGTGTGTTTTTCAGATCCGTGCCACGTGCTTCGAGCTCCATCCCAATCCACCATCCAGAATGGCGCAGCCTCCGCACTTTCTGATGAACTCGTTTATCCTTGCCGAACACGAATCGATTTCCAAGGCTCCCATTTTCAAGCTACTTCTTGACTTTCGGAATGAATCGGATATTTATATAATTGTATGATGCCATCTGGCACAGCTTAAGAGACGTGCCCTATATTACTCAAAACGTATCGCTATCGGCATCTACTATAAAACAGTTTTTATGCTTTGTCAGTTTCGAAAGTTGTGACGATCGTACAAGGTAGCAATAAGTCATAGTGTGTGTAGGTAATTTTTTTTTGTGATTACTGTAAATAAAGGCTAAGCTAAAAAGTTCTCAGCATATGAGGTTAAATTATTTATCCAGATGAATGGTAGTAAAGACATGAGAATTGATAATAACGTAGTTTTTGTGTGAAATCAAGGTACAGTTGGAGACCAAAAGTTTTGGCATTTAGCAATGTGAAAAATAGGGGAAAATGAAGTTTGAAACATGGATCAAATCTCCCTGTCATTAAATAACAAATTGTAGCAATGGAAATGTAAAAGGTTAGAAGGAAAACAAAGAACATGCAACCATTAAGAAATTACCATTCAAAAATTAGCATTTAAACAAATTATGCATTTGGAGACACTTGAGTTGCTTGAATTCAGATTGAACTGCACTCACATCCAATTGATAGGATGGAGAGTACATACAATATTGTATGATTGCCTTAAGCAATATTTGAAAAAACAAGTATCATTGAGCAATGAAGGAAACATAGAGAGAAGAAATACATGTGTAAAAATCAGACAAGTATCCCTTCCCGTTTAATTGCTTTCATTTTGAATTTTTGATTGGTTTGATTTCAATATTTCACTCTATGAAGATGCAAGCAGCAAATCTGCATTGTTCTTGACTGTCGCCATCCATATTTAATCTTTCAACTACTGTCTTCTTACCTAATTGCTTCATGCTGTGTGCGCACTATCACATGTTGAATTGAAGAAACAATCTAATAGTTCAACTTATACATTCACATTCAAAATTTGGTGTGTTTTACCAAAATACTTTCACCTACACATTTACATAGTGCTACATTTGAAGTACCTGTATTCTAAACAACCTTGTTTTATTATGCTAATATATTTTGTTATTGGTAATGGACTGCATTAAAAAAATGTCACTGTTATATTTTAGGTCTTACAATCTTATGTCTTATTCTAATTCTTTGAAATATTTTAGGTTTTTTTTACTTTTGGTAAACATGATTACATAATATATATGCTTTTAAAATATGTAGGCATTGATAGAAGCAGCTGAAGAAAGACCAATGTCAAAATCAAGTGTTAATGGAGGTGATTGTATAAGAGGCTTAGAAAATTTTGAAAGAGATCCCATCGCTGAAGTTTTTGGAGATGACGGTAGGAGAAGTTATTGCCATGCTATTAGCTCTACGTCTAATGCAAAATAAGTAAAACTCATGCAAGCTTCAAAGGCAATAGTCAATTATCGAGAGAATGCGAATCAGAAATGGCGAGAGGAAATGCAGAGAGGGATGAAAACAATGAGTTCGGCTATCGTTGTTTGAAACAATGCATGGAGTTTCTTTTAAATCAGTTTGGAGGAAATGCGACGACACCAAGACCGGTTGATAATTCCAATACCGAGCAAAATCTCAATAATTCGATATCTAGCAAAAGTGCTCCATTAGATAAAGTGACAGTATCGCCTACGGGAGGAAAACAATCGGTAACGATTTTAGGACCATGTTCGGTGAAGGTAGCAAGAGGACATATCGGGACGCATAAGATGTGCCATGATAGAAAGGTGGTTGAAGGAGAACAAGTTGTTTGGGTGGAGGATGTTCTCGATCCAGACGCTTCACTTTTCGATGCACCACAAAATGGTCATTACACGCCGTCCGAGCTAATTGACGGAGGTTTTG
This sequence comes from Allium sativum, assembly GCA_030737875.1. Taxonomy (NCBI): domain Eukaryota; kingdom Viridiplantae; phylum Streptophyta; class Magnoliopsida; order Asparagales; family Amaryllidaceae; genus Allium; species Allium sativum. Next base: position 42,674 of record JASFAX010002264.1, read on the forward strand.
TGATTTGGCCCAAGTATCATCTACGTTATCAGTAAAATTCTGTAAGTTCATTTTAATATTTTGTTGCTATTTTTAGTATTTTGTTGGTACTGTTTAGCATTTTGTTGGTACTTTATAAAACTATTTAAGTTTAATCTGAACAGATTTGATTGAACTTGGAAAAATGGAAATTGGACTTGATCTGAGTAATTTTCTTGGTAAGTGTCTCTGTTATGCCCCTTAGATAAATTTTTTGTAGAAAATATACAGTCTATTCTACATAAATGAACTAGCGTTTTGCATCGTTGGTCCCGACATTTGTTTTTTTAATAGGAGTTGCTAGCAGAAAACTAAAGGAATATAGAACATTTCATGCATATTAGGTAATTTTTTGTGTACCACATGACCATGGACATTTATGCAATTATTCGATAATGCTAGAAATTTATGTAATTATATCCACACAAGTTTTGAACAATAATGTTTGTCATATTTTAAAATTTAATAGTGACTTTAATTAAACTGTCGTTAAAATTTAATATACTTTAATCTAAATTTATACAAAAGAACTACTATAAAAAATATATTGTTTTCTATATTAGGCCAAAAACCATTTCACTGTATAAAAATACAAATGTTATGTTTGAAGTTTAAAATATTAATATTTACATATTTGCATGAATGTTTAGAAAAAGGAAAAAAAATCATTTTGAGGTCAATTTAATTTTTGTGCAAAGCTTGAAGATAAGTATCTGTCCTCAAACAAAATACAGATTTTATCATGCAAACAATTGACCTCAAATTGATGATAAAATCTGGATTTGTAAATATTAAACTAGATATCTAACACAAGGGTCAGTAGAAAACCATTGTTGATCATGCCAAGAGATTACAGATGTTTGACCAAAACTGATGCAAACACCCGGAAAGGATTATGAAGTCAATGAAATGAACATATTTGAAAGAGAACATAGGAATTATAAAAGAAAAATAGTACAAAAACAAACAACATGATTGAACCAAGGTTATGTTTGAGTGATGTATATATATATATATATAGGTGCCATAGTTTAAAGATAACCTAGCTTTGTAATTTCTAAAATTTAACTCCAGTTTAGTTTACTGTTGTTCTTTATCAATTCTTTCACATTTACCAATTCTTTCTAGTCAGGTATCAGTTTCAGTAGTTCTTGCAATAACCTCAATTCTTCTTTTATTTTTACCTTCAGTACATGCTCATTCGAAATTCATTATAGTGTCTATTTTTATCTTTGTTGTTATAACATCATTCAAATAACCTGTTCCTGTTAAAATTCTGCTTATTTTGATCATATTAATCTAGTAATTTGTTTTAGCTTTCTTGAATTTAAGTACTTCAATATTAATAGCATACACGATCCTGATCTTTAAATTTAGTTCATAGCCTTACTTATCTTATCTTTTTCATTTATTGCAAATTATGTGATCCTGTTCTTGTATTTGATCTTGATCTTGCCATCACATCCGATAAAATCACAAATTGCTAAAAACATCCTGTTGTCATATCTCATGTTCGTGTGTACAAGTGTATAACTGTGCGTTGTTTCAATTTTCATTCAAGAAGACATCTCAGTAAACATTCGACCAAAATCCACTTTTGCAATTCAATTTCAATCAAACACTTGTAAAAAATCACTCTTCATCAGATTTTATTTTTGATGATCATGCCAAGAAACTTATATTTGTCCTCAAACATCATGCCATGAAAAAATCATCTCACATCAACGAAAATTGATGATCATGCCAAGAAAAAGAAAAAATCCATATTTTAATTTTGAGGTCAGATGTTATCATCAAATAGGTCAAACATCTACAATCATTTTGAGGTTAGTTTTAATATTTACAAACCCAAATTTTATCATGCAAAAAACTGTGAAGTCAAAGCGAAGTAATTTCCACAGCCACTTTTGGTGCTCCGGGGTCTGGACTATCTGAGTTAGGAGTTGCCGCAAACTTTGATGATCGGTCATGACAATAAATAAACTCCCAAGTAAATAATGACGCCATTTTTTGACAGCTAAAGTAATGGCCTACATTTCTCTTGCATAAGTGGATTGTCGTATGGGAAGTAGTGGTAGGCGTTTGCTGAAGTAGGTTAAAGGCCAACAGTTTTGAGACAGAACACGACGATAGCTGAAGCGTCATCGGCTTAGATTAAATTTTTTATTGAAATCGGGTAAAGCAAGAATTGGGATTGAGCAAGGGTTCAAATTCTTTGGTCCCAAATCCTCCATTCTCTGCACCTAACCAAAATGGCCCCTGATGTAAGGACCCGTAACTTCCCCGTGAAGGTAAGAGCGGATACTTTGAGAACAACACACAAAAGAACGCAAACGGAAGAACATTTCATTGTATATTACAACAATTCCATCAGAATACAAGAATATACAGAGTATAAATAAATATACATTCTACAAATATCAGAGATTACAATAAATTACAAAGCAGCGGAAAATAATACAATACACAACTAGAAATAATACACGGATGCAGAGCTTTTCGAGCATCGTTCCAGCTGTAAATCAGGATCCTATGAATATAAATCTGCAAAACCAAAACTACTAGCTGCCCGTATGGAAAATAGGGGCACCCAGAGTTTAGGTTAAAACAATAAACCCCAAGTCAGTCATGTGACTGGTGTGAGAACTAAAACAGTTATTTAAAACTTTACTTTAAAAGAGAGTAATTCAAGGGACCACGCCATATAACACGGAACGGGTTTCCTCCCAAGAATACTAGTGCATATAACAAAACAGCGCAATTCTCTTTGGAAAAATGAAGCTATTATAAGGCCCAGGTCCCATCACACAATGCAACGCAAGCCGGAGGATAGGGTTTTCCCTTATAATAGCCAAATAATGCTTGATACGTTTAAAACAAATCATTTGATACTATTACAGGTGTAAAGTGTCAAAACAATTTCAATCATAGACGGCATGGGTACCATATATCATGTCGCCATACTAGTTCTACAATTAAAACCGCAATATCACGTATTGGAAATCGGATTTCCGTCATGAGTCGAGGCAAGGTGCAAGCTCCTCTCCGTTTGAGACACTCTAGCAAATGTCTCAGGATCCCACTATGATCCTTGGAATCGGTTGGGCCGGTCCTCACCTAACTTTGGAGGATTAGTTATTCCTGAACACACGTTTCCCGTTCCTAACAGACCTATATCCGAGGCGCCTCGCATTCCAACATCCACACAGGTAAAAAGTATATAAATGTCAGGACTGGTAGGTCACTGACATCACCCATAGCTAGAAAGAAACGTCGTGTTCTCCCAACGGTCCGTATCCTGTTTTTGACTCATACCAAGGTGTGAGGCTCGCGAATTCACGTTATGCACAAAGCTGAGCCACACAGGCCGTGCTTTGATCATCAACCACAAGACTTTGCTTTTCAACAGAAGCCCTGATCATTTGCCACTTAGGCGTGCCACACAGGCAATTCACTCCATGCGACTGATGTCCATCGATATACAACCTCTGAGCTCGTACGTCTCAGAGAAGGGCGTTAAGCAAGAGAATAAATTCTCCACCGCCAAACAGATGTATATTTAATAGAGATCAATCAACACAGAATAAAATCCAATGTAAGACACACAATCCATTTACAAGTTCGTTCTGGGTCTGAACGAAACCGGAGGCACTTTCCTCGCATCTCCATCGATCTCCAAGTACGTTTGGACGATCACCAACTGTTTCCCTCATCTTGGATGTATAGCCCAATCGAGATCATCAGTAATCACCCAAACGATGTGAAGACTTCCGGTCTTCAACCACCGTCTTCATCTTCGACATCTCGTCGAATCGGTTATTCAAAATGGGTATAAACCCGGTCTTTCTGAATAACCCACGTATATGATAAACAAACGTTACACAAACACAACAAACGCCTCATTCCAATTCAGAATATTCTTTATTCAAAAAATCACATTCTTAGGGAAAGGTTCCCGTTAATTT
>JASFAX010002265.1:2500-5000 GCA_030737875.1 Allium sativum
GCTAGATTTGGCCAGTTTTCGGAAAAACTGGTGAAATCCAACCAAAACCAAACTTTTCCGAGATATCGCCCACGTTTCAGCATGGTTTCTTCCTGATCAGTCCCGTTTTCGAGAAAATAGGAAAATCTCGCGGGAAACCAAAGATTCCCGTAATCGCCCATGTTTCTGCTTGATACGTCCAGTTTTCAAAAAAACTGGGAAATCTCGCCAGAACCGAACTTTCCCATGAGCGGCCACGTTTCACCAGGGTTTCTTGCTTGATACGTCCTATTTTCGAAAAAACCGGAAAAATCCAGCCAAAACCAAGCTTTCCTGTAATTGCCCACATTTCAGCATGGTTCTAGCAAGATTTGGCCAGTTTTCGGAAAAACTGGTGAAATCCAACCAAAACCATACTTTTCCGAGATCGCAACAAAAATATTTTTAAAAATATTTTTAAAAAATTTGGGGAGGGCACTTCCATCGAAAACATTTTCAAAAAATTTTTTTTTAAATTTTTTTTTTTTAAAATATTTAAAAATTAATATTTTTAAATATTTAAAAAAAAAAAAAAATTTCTCCGAAAAATCCACACAAAAAAATTTTGTTGATCAACCAACGTTTCAGCTTGCGTTTTGCCTGATCCATTTTGGTCAATCCTTCCCCTTCCTCCTCCTCACCCTCCCCCCCCCAATATAGGAATATATGGAATTTAGCCTAATATGACCCCGGTAGTCCAAAGTGTCTCTGCTACGTAGGTAAATCCGACCACATTTTTTTTTGTGATTTTGCCATGTAGTCACTGTGGTTTTGAGTGATCCGCATGTGTTTTCCGAATCTGGCACTTTGCCAAGTGCCAAATCTGGTACTTTGTCAAATCTGGTACTTTGCCAAATCCAAGGCGTGCGGAGCCCGATTAGCACACGTGAAAATTCAATGTTTCACCGTGTTTTTCAGCCTGGTACTTTGGCAAACCTGGTACTTTGCCAAGTGCCAAATCTGATACTTTGCCAAATCCAAGCTGTGCCAAGCCCGATTAGCACACGTGAAAATCTAACGTTTCACCGTGTTTTTTCACCATTTTTTGAGTGCCAAATCTGGTACTTTGGCAAATGTGGTACTTTGCCAAATCCAAGGCGTGCGGAGCCCGATTAGCACACGCGAAAATTCGATGTTTCACCGTGTTTTTCAGCCTGGTACTTTGGCCAACCTGGTACTTTGCCAAGTGCCAAATCTGGTACTTTGCCAAATGCAAGGCGTGCGGAGCCCGATTAGCACACGTGAAAATTCAATGTTTCACCGTGTTTTTCAGCCTGGTACTTTGGCAAACCTGGTACTTTGCCAAGTGCCAAATCTGGTACTTTGCCAAATCCAAGCTGTGCCAAGCTCGATGCGCACACGTGAAAATCCAGTGTTTCACCGTGTTTTTCACCATTTTTTGAGTGCCAAATCTGGTACTTTGGCAAATCTGGTACTTTGCCAAATGCAAGGCGTGCGGAGCCCGATTAGCACACGTGAAAATTCAATGTTTCACCGTGTTTTTCAGCCTGGTACTTTGGCAAACCTGGTACTTTGCCAAGTGCCAAATCTGGTACTTTGCCAAATCCAAGGCGTGCGGAGCCCGATTAGCACACGTGAAAATTCAATGTTTCACCGTGTTTTTCAGCCTGGTACTTTGCCAAACCTGGTACTTTGCCAAGTGCCAAATCTGGTACTTTGCCAAATCCAAGGCGTGCGGAGCCCGATTAGCACACGTGAAAATTCGATGTTTCACCGTGTTTTTAAGCCCTTTTTGAGTGCCAAATCTGGTACTTTGCAAAGTGCCAAATCTGGTACTTTGCCAAACCTGGTACTTTGCCAAAACCAAGCCGTGCCGAGCCCGATGCGCACACGTGAAAATCCAATGTTTTACCATGTTTTTCAGTCTTTTTTGAGTGCCAAAATCTGGTACTTTGGCAAATTTGGTACTTTGGCAAATTGGTACTTTGCCAAATCCAAGGCGTGCCGAGCCCGATTAGCACACGCGAAAATTCGATGTTTCACCGTATTTTTCAGCCTGGTACTTTGGCAAACCTGGTACTTTGCCAAGTGCCAGATCTGGTACTTTGCCAAATCCAAGGCGTGCCAAGCCCGATGAGCACACGTAAAAATTCAATGTTTCACCATGTTTTTAAGCCTTTTTTGAGTGCCAAATCCGGTACTTTGCAAAGTGCCGAATCTGGTACTTTGCCAAACCTGGTACTTTGCCAAAACGAAGCCGTGCCGAGCCCGATGCGCACACGTGAAAATCCAATGTTTCACCTTGTTTTTCACTATTTTTTGAGTGCCAAATCTGGTACTTTGCCAAATCCAAGGCGTGCCAAGCCCGATGCGCACACGTCGATATCAAGTGTTTCACCGTGTTTTTCAGTCTTTTTTGAGTGCCAAAATCTGGTACTTTGGCAAATTTGGTACTTTGCCAAATCCAAGGCGTGCCGAGCCCGATTAGCACACGCGAAAATTCGATGTTTCACCGTATTTT
>JASFAX010002265.1:25000-27500 GCA_030737875.1 Allium sativum
TTAAATTTTTTTTTTTTAAAATATTTAAAAATTAATATTTTTAAATATTTAAAAAAAAAAAAAAATTTCTCCGAAAAATCCACACAAAAAAATTTTGTTGATCAACCAACGTTTCAGCTTGCGTTTTGCCTGATCCATTTTGGTCAATCCTTCCCCTTCCTCCTCCTCACCCTCCCCCCCCAATATAGGAATATATGGAATTTAGCCTAATATGACCCCGGTAGTCCAAAGTGTCTCTGCTACGTAGGTAAATCCGACCACATTTTTTTTTGTGATTTTGCCATGTAGTCACTGTGGTTTTGAGTGATCCGCATGTGTTTTCCGAATCTGGCACTTTGCCAAGTGCCAAATCTGGTACTTTGTCAAATCTGGTACTTTGCCAAATCCAAGGCGTGCGGAGCCCGATTAGCACACGTGAAAATTCAATGTTTCACCGTGTTTTTCAGCCTGGTACTTTGGCAAACCTGGTACTTTGCCAAGTGCCAAATCTGATACTTTGCCAAATCCAAGCTGTGCCAAGCCCGATTAGCACACGTGAAAATCTAACGTTTCACCGTGTTTTTCACCATTTTTTGAGTGCCAAATCTGGTACTTTGGCAAATGTGGTACTTTGCCAAATCCAAGGCGTGCGGAGCCCGATTAGCACACGCGAAAATTCGATGTTTCACCGTGTTTTTCAGCCTGGTACTTTGGCCAACCTGGTACTTTGCCAAGTGCCAAATCTGGTACTTTGCCAAATGCAAGGCGTGCGGAGCCCGATTAGCACACGTGAAAATTCAATGTTTCACCGTGTTTTTCAGCCTGGTACTTTGGCAAACCTGGTACTTTGCCAAGTGCCAAATCTGGTACTTTGCCAAATCCAAGCTGTGCCAAGCTCGATGCGCACACGTGAAAATCCAGTGTTTCACCGTGTTTTTCACCATTTTTTGAGTGCCAAATCTGGTACTTTGGCAAATCTGGTACTTTGCCAAATGCAAGGCGTGCGGAGCCCGATTAGCACACGTGAAAATTCAATGTTTCACACCGTGTTTTTCAGCCTGGTACTTTGGCAAACCTGGTACTTTGCCAAGTGCCAAATCTGGTACTTTGCCAAATCCAAGGCGTGCGGAGCCCGATTAGCACACGTGAAAATTCAATGTTTCACCGTGTTTTTCAGCCTGGTACTTTGCCAAACCTGGTACTTTGCCAAGTGCCAAATCTGGTACTTTGCCAAATCCAAGGCGTGCGGAGCCCGATTAGCACACGTGAAAATTCGATGTTTCACCGTGTTTTTAAGCCCTTTTTGAGTGCCAAATCTGGTACTTTGCAAAGTGCCAAATCTGGTACTTTGCCAAACCTGGTACTTTGCCAAAACCAAGCCGTGCCGAGCCCGATGCGCACACGTGAAAATCCAATGTTTTACCATGTTTTTCAGTCTTTTTTGAGTGCCAAAATCTGGTACTTTGGCAAATTTGGTACTTTGGCAAATTTGGTACTTTGCCAAATCCAAGGCGTGCCGAGCCCGATTAGCACACGCGAAAATTCGATGTTTCACCGTATTTTTCAGCCTGGTACTTTGGCAAACCTGGTACTTTGCCAAGTGCCAGATCTGGTACTTTGCCAAATCCAAGGCGTGCCAAGCCCGATGAGCACACGTAAAAATTCAATGTTTCACCATGTTTTTAAGCCTTTTTTGAGTGCCAAATCCGGTACTTTGCAAAGTGCCGAATCTGGTACTTTGCCAAACCTGGTACTTTGCCAAAACGAAGCCGTGCCGAGCCCGATGCGCACACGTGAAAATCCAATGTTTCACCTTGTTTTTCACTATTTTTTGAGTGCCAAATCTGGTACTTTGCCAAATCCAAGGCGTGCCAAGCCCGATGCGCACACGTCGATATCAAGTGTTTCACCGTGTTTTTCAGTCTTTTTTGAGTGCCAAAATCTGGTACTTTGGCAAATTTGGTACTTTGCCAAATCCAAGGCGTGCCGAGCCCGATTAGCACACGCGAAAATTCGATGTTTCACCGTATTTTTCAGCCTGGTACTTTGGCAAACCTGGTACTTTGCCAAGTGCCAGATCTGGTACTTTGCCAAATCCAAGGCGTGCCAAGCCCGATGAGCACACGTAAAAATTCAATGTTTCACCATGTTTTTAAGCCTTTTTTGAGTGCCAAATCCGGTACTTTGCAAAGTGCCGAATCTGGTACTTTGCCAAACCTGGTACTTTGCCAAAACGAAGCCGTGCCGAGCCCGATGCGCACACGTGAAAATCCAATGTTTCACCTTGTTTTTCACTATTTTTTGAGTGCCAAATCTGGTACTTTGCCAAATCCAAGGCGTGCCAAGCCCGATGTGCACACGTCGATATCCAGTGTTTCACCGTGTTTTTCAGCCTGGTACTTTGGCAAACCTGGTACTTTGTCAAGTGCTAAATCTGGTAATTCGCCAAATCCAAGTCGTGCCAAGCCCGATGAGCACACGTGAAAATCCAATGTTTCACCGTGTTTTCAAGCCTTTTTTG
>JASFAX010002266.1:0-46645 GCA_030737875.1 Allium sativum
GTCTTGGATAAACTTACGATAATATCCGGCTAATCCCAAGAAACTTCTTATGTCCGTTGCATTCTTGGGCGTAGACCAATCTTGTACCGTGGCCACCTTCGCAGGATCCACAGCAATACCATTCTTTGAAACAACATGGCCCAAGAATCTCACTTCCCTCCTCCAGAAGTGACACTTAGAAAACTTTGCTTTCAATTGGTGTTTTCTCAACACCTCCATCACTATCCTCAAATGTTCCTTGTGTTCTTCCTCTGTCCTCAAGTAGACCAAAATATCATCCAGGAACACAAGGACAAACTTATTCAACTGATCTCTGAATACCCTATTCATAATATCCACAAAATATGCTGGGGCATTGGTCAGCCCGAATGGCATGACCAACCACTCATAAAATCCAGACGGCGTCCGAAATGCTGTTTTAGCTATACTCTCAGCTTCCACTCTAAGCTGATGAAAACCTATCGCGAGATCCAACTGAGAGAATACTCTCGCGCTACTCAACTGATCAAACAAATCATCTATCCGCGGTAGAGGATACTTGTTCTTGCTCGTCACCTTACTCAACTCGCGGTAATCTACACACAAACGAAGGGAACCAGCCACCTTGGTAGCAAACACAACTGGTGCTCCGCATTTAGAAACACTCCTTCTGATAAATCCCTTCTTCAAAAGATTGCTGACTTGCACCCCGAGCTCTCGCTGCTCCCTTGGTGCCATACGACGAAGTGGCATCACTATAGGTCTGGCATCTTTCACCAAATCAATACGGAACTCAATCTCTCGGTGTGGTGGAAGCCCGGTCACTTCCTCGAAGACGTCCGGATACTGGCCAACCATGGGCACACCTGACAACTCACTATGCAGGATGTCGAGGGAATTTAGAAAACTAGCCCTTACTCCATCACTAGGTAGACCACCAAACACTACCCTCTGTCCATCATCCGCTCTAGCTGTCACCAAAAAGCCCTCACAGTCTACCACCACCCCGTATCTTTGGAGCCAATCGACTCCCAAAATAATGCCAAACCCAGTAAAGCCCAAAACAAAGCAATCACAAACAAACATGCATCCATGACTTGATAAGACCACATTACGACAAATCATGCTAAGGTTAGTTGAACCACCAATCGGGTTCGTCACTACTAAAGGTCTATCGACAATCTCGGGCTCCAATCCCAACCTATCTACCAGGTCACTAGATATGAAGGAACTGGAAGCTCCGGTATCAAACAAAACTCTAACAGGAACATCATAAATAGAAAGCATACCTTGATTAACAACATTCTTTCCCTTCTCTGCCGTAGTTGGGGCATTCGACGAAGAGGGAATAGCATTAAGGGCATATGCTTTCACCATCTGCTTTTCTTTAGGGGGTTGCGCACACTTGTCCTTATGATGTCCCACTTGGCCACAGTTGAAGCACTTCCTATCCGCTGGCTTGGCCCGACAATTACTAGCATAATGGCCCTTCTTACCACAGCTGAAGCACTCAACATATTTCTTATTCTTTTTATGGCCATCCTTATTCTGGTTCTACTTTCTCTTATTCTGAGAACCATTCTTGCCTCCACCGCTTGCTTGCGGCTTTGGCTCCTCTGCAGATGCAACCTCAATCTTCGACTTAGGGTAAAGACTCTCTAACCTCAATGCTTTCCCCATAATCGATTCAAACGTCTCATCGATGTGGTTAATAAGCCTTTCCCCCAAGTACTGATCCAAGCCAGTTATGAACTTCCCATTCTTTTTCTCGGGAGTGTCAATGAGGGATAGTCCATACTTCGATAAAGTATCGAATTCTGCAATATACTCCGAAACAGCTCTGCCATTCTGCTTGAGTTCCAAGAATTTCTTAAACAACACTGACTTCTGAGCAGTTGGGATGAACTTATCGCTAAAGCGAGCCTTAAACTGATCCCAAGTAATCTGATCCTCGGGAGTAGCTGCCTTTATAGCATTCCACCAATTCATTGTCCGTCCTTGCAGCTGACGGGATGCTAGCCTTCTCTTCATCGCATCCTCGATACCCAAATCTTCGAATATACGCTCGTAGCTATCCAACCAATCCTGAACATCCGTAGCCGACTCCGTTCCGTGGAACGACTTCCCACCAAGACTGGTATAATCCTTATTCTGCTTGGCGAAATCGTCCCTAGGCGCCTGCACTATTGGACCACCACCGTTACCAGCATTGGGAGATGCCTTCTGCACATCCCAAAGCATCTCCCTCATGAGGTCAGTAAACATCGTCCATATGTCAGCAGCATTCCCATTATTGGCTCCTCTACCGGCACCTCTTGCGTATCGGCTCATCGTTCAATCTGTAAAGAGAAAACGATTAACCATCTCCATAGTGGTGCTTGTGCAGTGCGACTTCATCCTAAGCTATACTAATAGTATATATATATAGCTTTGAAAACCAAAATAATCAAAAATACGCGCTCTCGTATACGTATACTATCTCTCCCTGATAACTTCCCTAGGTTAACTATGCAACCTAGAGCTCTGATACCAAGTGTAACGGCCCGTCCCGCACCAGTCAGCATTTCCTCCGAAAGTGCATTGTACACATGCCCGATTAGCACGGAACGGTCGCCAAAGAAAGGAAAGAAGAGAATGAACTAATCAAGAACCTGTAGGATGTCTCACAGTGCATGGAACAAAATATAATAATAACATAATCTTGACATAAAACAGGCGAGACAGTGCATAAGCTGAAAACTAAACCAACATAGCAGCGGAAATCCAAATACAGCTTATGATCCAACATCATTATTACAACTTTAAACTGTCTCTAAAGCAAAAGAAAGATAAAGTAGAAGATGCACTACTAATGCCCAAGCAGTGATCCTCAACAACACAGGGAGAATATCTATATGTATCATACGTGGAAGCCTCCTGCTCGTCTCCGGATTAGCTACTCGTACATACCCAGCTAACCTGTCTCTAGCCTGCTCGTGAGAGCACCCAGAGTAATAAGAAAAGACATAAAACTCTGGGTCAGACAAAAAGTCTGGTATGAGCGATAAGCAGCTAAACAGAACAATAACAGGTATACTAAACCATACCTGAACCTGGACCCGCAACCAAAGAGTTAGCACTACATACCGTACACTACTCTAAGGTGCCATTGAATAAATGGTGTAAAGATAACGGGGGTGGGGGTGTGCATGTCATAATGATGGCAACAAATCAAACATAGCAACCATCCTCACATCTCTCACTCAGTGCGTAAAGCATACATGTCCACCACTGTCAATCACTAGACCCATCGAAGTAGTGACGGAGTTCGACTTGTACAACTACTGCTACTACCAAGCTTACCCCATGGAGTCATGACCAAATCTTTACAAATGACCCCACTTCATTGGTCTATAGCCCTTTATTCGTACCTAGGCCACTGTGGCCCTGAATCCGTTCACGTACTCCCTACACATAGTGATTCAAAGTTACAGACATCGACAACCCCTTTGCACACGTCCCACAGCAAAACACAACCATGAAGCTCACTCACCGGTTCCCATCTGGATCCTGAGTCAAAGCTCCTCATTTGGACCTCCTTTGCATCTCGGGTTTTGGTCAAATTGGAGTTGGCCTTCAGAAGAGTCGTCAAGTAAAAATAGAAGTACACGTACGGTTCGGTTCGGTCACCCATGCTTGGTTCGGTTCGGTCACCCATGCTCGGTACGGTTCGGTCTCCCATGCTCGGTTCGGATCGGGTTCATCTCCTCCATGTGGTTCGGTTCAGCTTCTCGCATGTGGCTCGATCCGGTCCGGTGGTAAAGTGCCAAGGTCCTCCTTATAGTGTCAAGTTCCAATCCAATCTGACCTTCCTTGTTGTCTCTTTCGTTTGCACGCCTCAGAAGATGCCAGCTCTGATCCGATCCCCTTTTTGTCTCTCTGATCCGATCCGATCCTCTGCCCAACTCCAACTCCATGCAAATGGCCTTCCTTCTCGCCAAGCCCCTTATGCTAAGTTTCAATCCGAATCAAGTCCACTTGCCCGGTTCTCCTATCCGATCCGAGCCCAGTAATCCGATCTGGTTTGAAACCCTGCACATTTCCTGCAACTTTCCAGCGACTGTTTTACGCCATTCGATGGCGTTTTCGACCAATCTATCACTTCTGGACAATCACAAATCATACCATACAGTCATAGCAACATGTATAATCATCCACAAACAGCAAAACAACAATCATAGCATGTAAAATGGATCAAATATACCCAAAACCCCATATTTTCCCTTAAGCATGCTTAGGCAAAACTAACGATATAATTAGTAAAACTTAACCAAATCAAACTAAATTTCTAACAGAGGTCTAAAACATTATTTTCGAATTTATAAATATTTTTCCAGAATTTTATCATGTCTAATTCCGTTAATCTTCACTAATTACCCTTAATTAACCGTAATTAGTGCAAAACTATGCAAATCACTCACCTTGGCCACAAATAAAGTTTTCAGAACTGAAACCTCGCTGATTTGGGTGAATATTGATGTCTAACAGCAGCTCTAATACTGATTTGGTGAAGATCTTCTTTGATTTGGTGTTGCTAAGCCTAATCCTTGATTAAACGGTGATTAGAGATGATTTTAGATGTTGGAGGCCATTGTTAGGGTTCCAAGGATGAAAGTGGCGGCTGAAAAATGAAAATAAGATCGTTCTCTAACTGATTTCAGCCTCCTCATAACCCTAATCCCGAAATGGGTTATGGACCCTCTTGCTAATCACCCTAATTAGGCTCAGTTAAGCTGTTTTTCCCCTTCTAAATCTTGTTTCAGCCATATCTCCCAAACGGTGAGTCCGTTTGGCTAATGTGACTACTCTACGGAATTGTAAACCATCATCCGGAGCAAATGGAAGTGGTTTCAGGTCAAAATTCCTTTCCAATCAAAAGTTATGGCCAAAACAAGACCAGCTAGTGGCAAAATGGTCATTTAAAAATCGGCAAAAATCAAGAACATGGGAAATGACCCCAATAGTCGTCTCCCAAAGTTACATGACCATACGACTTCGTATGTGAAAGAAAAAAATATTCTACGACCCTTCGATGCGTAGAATGCGGGTCGTTACAGTTATATTCTTATAACTTTCGTCGAAAGATACATTTAAAGTTTCTTATATAGTATTAGTTCATAAATTAAAAACTCTATATGCTTTACTTCTCTCCTAATATCCAATAAATATTCCTTTTTCAGATTTAGATTCGAATTTGTCTAAATTTTCTTTAGTGTTAAGAATAAAATACTTACTTCCGAATATTTTAAAATACGATGCTTTTGGTTTCTTATTATATAAAAGTTTGTATGGTGTTTTATGAGTTAAGGGTCTTATTAAAATTCTATTTGATAAATAACAAGCTGTTGCAATTGCCTCAGCCCAAAAATTTCTTGGTAACTACTATCTAATAACATGGTTCTAGCACGTTCTTGAATTGGTTTATTCTCAAGTTCAACTACTCCATTTTGTTGAGGGGTTATGGGAAAGGAAAAATTATAAGTTATCCCTTTTTTATTACAAAATTTTGGTTTTTGAACTTTCCACAATGATCACTACCTATATTTTTAGTTTTTAAAGATAATAAATTTTGAATTATTTTAGCAAAAGTTTTTAACTGATCAAAAGCATAACTTTTATTTTTAAGAAATAAAGTCCAAGTGAATCTAGAGAAATTGTCAATTATTATATTAACATATCTATTGTGATTTATCGATTGAGTTTGAATGGACCGAATAGATCCATGTGAATTAGTTCTAGTGGTTTTGAGGTTGTAATTTATTCTTTTGATTTAAATGAACTTCTTTTCAATTTTTCAAATTGACAAGCGTCACATAAATTGTTTACTTTAAACTTCATTTTAGAAAAACTTCTAATTGATTCTAATTTTGAAATTCTAGAGATGTGTTTAAAATTTATATGACCCAATCTCTTATGCCAAATCCAACAATCACTTGTATTGGTCATAAGGCATGTGACACCCCACGTACGTTAATGTCACTCACAAAGGGAATGCATTAAGTTTTGTGAAGCATTATAGGTAAACTGAAACAGAAATATTACAAGATATATATAAAATAATAGCGGAAGTAAAACTTTATTTATAATAAAGCATCGTGGTTCAAAAACAGCACATGTTTGAAATACACATAAACCATTACATCATAAAAACTACTGTCTTGTACTTTAAAATATCAGAGTACATGAAAGAAGCAGAATTCCCCAAACAAAATATAGCTATAGTAACAAGGATAGGAGCTTGAGCCATACATCTAAGCAGCTCCAGAAAAGTGTAAGCAGAATCACGGTCAAGCCTGAGTATTCCCGCCATGAGAACCTAGGGGGAAACGAAAGAAAGAAGAGGAAACAAAAAGGGTCAAACCTAAAGTCTGGCGAGTCCAGTTACTTTTAGCAAGTAAATAAATAAAAGTAGTATGACAGGCATATAAAGTGGATAGGAGAGATAACTACGTAAAAGGCAGGTATGACTAGGTAAACAGGATAGGGTGTATACGCTTCCTTAATGATTACTATGCACTACTACTAGTATATCCAGAATGAGATGATCCCTTCTACTATAAGGGGGTAGACTTAGGCATACGTCCAAATATACCCTAACTACTACCCTAATCGATCGGCTCCCTAATCCACATAGATACTTTGTGCCGGCCCCACCATAGGATGTATCACGTCCTAAAGTGGCAACCCTTCGCTGATTTGCACAACCCATATCTACAGGTGTCACGGTCGTCTTATCCCCCTCTGCCCGGCTCATGCACGCACATGGACCGGTCAGTTTGCGCCGCCCCCATCGTCCTCCACGTTTGGATCTCTTATAATCAGTCCAGTAAGCGTGCCTCTTCTTCGACCTAGTTCGGAGTACATGTTTGATACCTACTCCGGGTTACTGGTTGAAACGGGTTCCACACAATATGGTACAAGCTCTCCCCTTTGTCTTGTATCCCCCACTAGGTTTTCATTGGCTATGTATACCACTAGGTGTCTTTAATTACATAACCCTATCATTTCTACAAGTTATGTTTACCCTAAAAGGTGTCTTCAATTACATAACTTTATTATTTCCACTGGTTATGTATACCACTAGGTGTCTTTAATTACATAACCTTATCAGGTTAAGTTTGTGGGACTATATGTAAATATTGCCCACCCCCTCAGATTTGCTTAACCTACCCACTGTTCAAATTTACTTAACCCTAACTTAGTTCATATTCATACAATCCCTATGTATTCAACTAGGTTAAGTATTCCAATTCATTACCATGTCCATTTATGGTTATAATGGGCTACACCTCCTACTTTAGGCCTACAACTTGTGGATGTTGGATATGCCGTCGGGTCCGGGATGACTTCTTCCACAAGTTGAGCCTAACCACGTGTCTTAGCCAGTCTCGTATTTGTGCACTTAGACCCCTCACATTAGATTCAACATCTGCGGTTGCTGGATATGCCGGTCGAGTTTGGGCAGACTTCCACCACAAGTGCAATCTAACCACGTGTCATAAGTGCAGTTATAGTTTTCTAATTACTGTAATCCTAGGCATTTTAATTATTAACCAATTAATTATACCTATGTCTTTATAGATGTTCATGTCCATTTACCCAATTATATTCATAATGGATTATATGTCCAAATTCATATAAAAAAAATGATATTCACCTCCTAAAGGTTTTCCTTTTAATGGCAGACAAAAAGCATGCATTTCCGTCCACTTTCTCTCTCCTTCGATCGCAGCCTTCATCTTCTTCTCCAAACCCCTCAACATCTACATCTGAAAATCCACGACCTAAAACCTCATCAAATCCTATATCAAACTCTAATCCGATCTCATCTGATTTAAATCTCAGAAAGCTTAGTTTTGTAAAACCGACTCTGGAATATATTTTTATTCCGGAAAAAGTTTTCAATATATCAGAATCATCATGGAAGAACACAGTAGCTTTGATCCCAATCCATTTCCGTTTATCGTCGATTAAGCTAAAAGATTATATGTCCAAAGTTTGGAAACCAGTGGGTAGTTTTAATATACATATTTCTCCTAGCTATAATTTCTTTGTTCAGTTTGAAAGATCAGATGATTTTTCCCGCATCATTGAAAGCTCTACATACTCGTATTTTGGGAGGCTAATGTATGTCGAAGCTTGGTATCCAGGTTATGATTCTAGCTCGAAAACATGTAATGAAGCTCAAATCTGGATTCGATTGCTTGATCTGCCCATGGAGCTTTGGTCTATTGAAGCTTTTCAAATGATTTCTAGTTTTGTCTCAAATCCTCTTTTGATTGATGAAAACACAACAGATAAACGCTTTACAAAATTTGTGAGAGTTTTAATATCTATTGACACTCAGACGAAACTCAAAACAGAAATTCCTATTTTATTACATAATGGTCAAAAAACAACAATTAAAGTAGAATATGAGTTTATTCCAATGAAATGTTTATAATGTAATGTTTTTGGTCATGATGAAGATCATCATTCTGTTAACAGTGATGCTAGATGGTTTCCACCTGAAGCTCATGAAGGTTTACATACAGAAACTTCTGATGTCCAAGAAACAGAGGATAAAATTCCTAATCATGATGATAAAGATTCAGAGAATATTGCTTCTAATTCTGAGGAGAATAGATCTGAAATCCGTAAGTCGAAATCAACAGCTCAAACTTCTTCAGAAAAGGTGGATAACCTTGATTTCTTAAACTCCAAATTACCTGAAGATGTAACGCCAGACAATTTAAGTAACATAGCAGATGTTATTGAAGGAAATGACAAAGTGAATGATAAGGGTAAACAGGTGGATGTCTCTTCATTTATTGACAAGAATAAAGACTACTTGAAAGGAAATAAAAACAAGGTTGTAATTGATTCACATTCTCTCCTCTCTAAAAGGGCTACGAGGAGTTCTACATCCATTAAATGACATTATTAGCTTGGAATGTTAAGGGTATGAACACATCTTTTCGTATGAAAGATGTGATCAAACTCCTAAACTTAACTAAATCAACCATGGTTGGTTTAGTTGAAACAAAATTATCAAGTAATAACCTAGTTTTATTTTCTGCTTTACTTCCAAGTTCATGGAGATTTCTGACAAATAATTCATCAGTTTCTAGTGGTAGAATCCTTCTAATTTGGGACATAAATGTATGGGATGTGTCTTTAGTAACCTACTATCCTCAACACTTGACAGTTAAAGCTTTAAATAGAGGTGGATTTGCTGTGACTTTTACTACTATTTATGGTAGTAATTCCTTTGTGGACAGGCAACATTTATGGCAAAATTTGGAAGATGAGTCCATCAAGTATTCTAATGCCTGGATCCTAATGGGTGACTTTAATAATGCTTTGTCACCTAATGATAAGAGAGGAGGATTGTCTATTCCATACCAACAGATTAGAGAGTTTCAAAAATTTATAATCCAAACTGCTTTGACAGAAATCAAACCTTTGGGTTTTAAATCTACATGGAGAAGAAGAGGGATTGCTACACACATTGATAAAATCTTGGTAAATAATAATTGTCCGCATCAGTTTCTCAATTTGAAAGCTCTAACTTTTTCTCAAAATTCAAGTGATCATAATCCTATACTTTTAGATTTAATTCCAACCCCAGAAGTCAAAGGTTTTCCTTTCAGATTTAAAAACAATTGGTGTTCTCTTCCTGGTTATGATGAACCAGTTCAAAGAGGTTTAATGTCAAATGTTTGGGGTTTTCAAAGCTACCAGTTTTTACAAAAACTTCAAAATTATAAAACAAAAAGCTTAAAAAGTGGAATAAAGTGAGAGATAAAAATGCAAATAACCTTAAATTGATTGAACAAAGAGTTTCAGAGTTGGAAGTTGATGTTGATAACCATCCAGAAGATTTGCAAATTTATGACGATTACCTGCAGGCAAAGAAGAATTTTCAGAATACACAAAATTTTCATTTCAGTGGTTTCAAACAACAAGCTAAAATTGCATGGCTTCAGCAAGGGGATACAAATTCAAAATTCTTTTATTCTAGAATGTCAAATAGAATATTTTTTTAATCATATTAGAGCTTTGATTGACCAGAATGGAAACTTATCGTTTAAACCTAATGAGATTGAGGATGAGGCTATTAATTTTTACTCTGATATGTTCAATGGGGTATGTTCTAATGGTTTTCCATATTTTGTTCCTATTGCCTCTATCAATGAACAAGGCCATCAGTTTCTATTGAAAAGAGTTGAAATATCAGAAATTAAAGATGCGTTATTCTCCATTTATGATGATTCCAGTCCTGGTCCAGATGGAATAAATTTAAAGTTTCTCAAATTTCACTGGGATGCTATAAAATTTGGGCTTTTGGAAGCTGTTGATGATATTTTCAACTCTGGTAAATTACCCAAATCTCTTAATTACACATTTATAACTCTAATTCCAAAAAATGATAGACCCTCTGAAATATCTCACTATAGACCCATATCATGTTGTAATGTATATTACAAGGTTTTTGCAAAAGTCTTGTGCAACAGATTAAAACCTTTCCTGTCACATCTTATTTCATCAAATCAAAGTGCTTTTATCCACGAAAGATATATTGGAGATAATATTTTACTTGCACATGAACTTTTAAGAGATTTCAGGAAAATAGGGATGCCTAAACTGTGTGTGAAAGTGGATCTTCAGAAGGCTTATGATAAGGTCAACAGGGAATTCATTTGCTTTGTGATGTCTAAAATGAATTTCCCTACACATTTTGTCAACATGATTTATGAGTGCATCTCCTCTGCTACCTTTTCTATACTTATTCAAGGCATTCCTAAGGGTTTTATAAATTCAACTAGAGGTATTAGACAAGGGGACCCCCTTTCCCCTTATCTTTTTGCAATTGCCATGCAGTATTTTTCTTTTTTGATGGATGAAGCAACAAAGTATGGATGTTTTCAACCCAGTTGTCAAATTCAGCCTATTATTTCTCACTTATAATATGCTGATGTCCTCATGATTTTTGGAAAGTCCTCAAAACAGAATGCAAATACTTTGAAGGATATTTTTCATAAGTTAAGTAAGTTTGCAGGCCTTAATGTTAATGCATCAAAAACTAAAGTATTTTTTAGTGTGTCTGATGGAAATACTTCAGATATCATTAACATTTTGGGTTTTGAGCAAGGTTCTCTGCCAATAAAGTGTCTAGGAGTACCTCTTTCCTCAAATTATTTACATTATTCAGAATGTAATTCTTTGATTCAAAGAGTGCAATCTAAAATTCAAGGATGGGATAGTAAGCTACTCAGTTTTGCAGGTAGGGCTGAGTTGATTAACTCTGTAATAACTCCTATTATCCTTTACTGGTTATTCATATATCAAATCCCAGAATTTACAATTCATAAACTGGAATCTCTTTGTGCTGGTTTTTTTTTGGGAGGGACTTCTCATAAGGTTGCATGGAAAACTCTTTGTAAACCAAAAAGTGAAGGGGGCATTGGTTTAAAGAATTTATCAGATTTGAAGAAAGTGGCATGTATCAAACTACTTTGGAATTATTTATCAAATTCATCCCTTCGGAGTAAGTGGATGCATAACAAATATTGTAAGCAAAAATTTTTCTGGTCAATGGCTTTTGATGCTAATGCCTCTAGTACTTGGAAGTCTTTGTGGATTGAACCTTGGATCAATTGCCAATTCTTGGTTGACCTACTAGGCTATGGTTGGTTTCATTTGATTGGTCAAGCAAATCAGATATTTGAGTTCATCATTAGAAATGAATCTTGGCAACCAGATGTTCATCCTGCAACCAGGGAATTAATAGAAGAAATTAATTCCATTTCAATCCAGTCTAATAGAATCCAAGATGCATATGAATGGTGTGATGGGGGAAGTTTCTCTTTTCATAAAACTTGGGATTTTATTAGATCTAAAGATAATTTTGATCCTTCTTTTTCTGTTGTTTGGAAAAGGAAAAATTGTAAAAGAATGAGCTTTATTTCATACCTTGCAATAATGGGGAGATTTAATACGAAGGACAGAATTCAGCATTTTGGTAACATCACAAATGATTTATGTCCTTTATGTGAGAATCATCCAGAGTCAATTCAGCATCTCTTCTTTCAACGTGACTTTTCTGCTTTCATCTGGCTGTCACTGAAACGAAAGCTGTCTCTACCGCTTGATAATTGTACAGATCTGAAAGCTGAAGCTAGATTAATCCACACAAATTTTAGCTCAAAGGACCAATTGAGAGATATAGCTTGTGCTGCTTTTTCAACTACAATCTATTTCTTTTGGAGGGAAAGGAATTTGAGGATTTTTCAAGGGCGTAAGAATCATTCTCTATCTACTTTGTTGACAATTGAAAAGGAAATTGTTTTTTTATCTCGTGATAATGGAAGCAAATCAATCAGAAGCTGGAGAAATGTGCAATTTTTAGAGAAATGGGGGATCGAATTACATGATACATGGTAATGAAATCTGGAGCAGTTAGAATTGAAGTGGAGTAGACCTTTGGGCTTTCTGATGGGCCGTGAAGTTGGACTTTCTTTTAGTTTAATTTCTTGCTTGTTTTATGGTTTTTTTCAGTTGTATTCTATATTTGAGATTGGCTTGTTATACGTACTTTCTCATGCATACCAAATTTATAAGTACTCTTTTTTCCTATAAGGTACCCAGTAGGGGGGTTGCGGGGTTTTAACGAGGCTTATAAAGGAGGTTTTATTGGTTTTTAGCAATAAAGTGAACCAGTTTTCAAAAAAAAATGTCCAAATTCATATTCGTCATTCAAGTTATGCCAATTCTAATGTTTTCCCCCGTTCCCTAACTAACACGTTCGCATATATTTGGCATCATGTCTAGCCTAGAAAGTAGCCTAGCCATAAACAATAAAAGGGAAAGATGACAATAGAGATTATTTTAACAAAAGTGACATAAACAAGTAATTGGCATAGTGATAAGGTGGACATATAAAAATAGATCAAGTGAGCATGTGATAATAAAACTAGATCTAACATATTAAGGATGTCATAATAGGCATGAACAAATAAGGATTCATATGTCCAATTAATGACAGATCTAAATTAGCCACAACATGATAAGTACCAAATGATCTAACAAGAATTAGATCCATAAGTAGATGTGACATGATCAATTTATCACAAGCAAATTAGATCTATAAAGGTAGACCTAGAATGATAATGTTTAAGATCCACAAATGTTACATGATAAATTAACCACAAGAGAATTAGATCTATAAAGGTAGATCTAGCATGAAAATGTTTAAGATCCACAAATGTGACATGATAAATTAACCACAAGCGAATTAGATCTATAAAGGTAGATCTAGCATGATAATTTTAAGATCCACAATTGTGACATGATAAATTAACCACAAGCGAATTAGATCTATAAAGGTAGATCTAGTATGATAATATTTAAGATCCACAATTGTGACATCATAAATTAACCACAAGCGAATTAGATCTATAAAGGTAGATCTAGCATGATAATATTTAAGATCCAAGAATGTCATAGATTCACAATTTATAACAAATCCAAATCACAGTCATATCATGTTTACTTTTAATCATTTAAATCTAAAAGTAACTAACTCACAGTGTTTGGATTCTAGAAGATAGAAAAGAATTTGTTGGTGTTGAATCTCAGATCTATTCTTGAAACACTTGAATCTTTAAACTTGGTCTGTAGAAGAAGAAAGGATTAGACTCATTTCAGGCACTGACAGCATTTGGCCTCCATTGTTTTTAGTATGAGAAAACATGAGATATGAGGGTATATTTATAGTTGCCAGCCTCTAGAATTCGAATGCCACCTCAGCCCTAGGGGGAATCGGGATATGGGTTGAGACCCACTTCGGTCCGAAAGACCAAAAACTACTATGGGCGCACTTCACAGGTACACCAGTATAAAAATTCCTTGGCGCACTTGTCAAGTGCACTAGCTATTTCTGCTCTCATCGCCAAACTTCTACGTCCATAACTCTTCATACGTTATCCATTTTACGCAAATCAGTTGTCTATCTTGACCAGAATTTCGAGATGGACGCAATGACGTAGTCCATTTCCCTTAATTCTGAATATTAAAATAATTATTCTTTAATTTATCCTCTTTTAATGTTGTAGAAATACGGGGTGTTACAAGGCATAAGTTATCGTTAGAAATTTTCATACTCAGTATATAGATATTTTTCTTTCTATCTCCTTCGAATATTATTTTTGAATTTTTATCTTCTATAAAGCATTTAAATTTTTCAAAACTAATTTTATATTCTTTATCACATAGTTGACTTATATGTAGTAAGTTATCTTTTGAATTTCTAACTAATAAAATATCAGAAATAGTAGGAGTTTCAGAATTACCGTCATTGTCGATGCCAGCCACATATCTTTTACATTTATCACCGAAATTGACCATTCCTCCATCATCGTATACTAGATTATTTAGTAGTTCCGGATTCCTATCATATGTCTTGAACAACCACTATCCAATATTCGTTTTTCCTTTTTGTTTTCCTCCATTTGAACATCAAGATTTGAATTTTCAACACCCATTTAACACACCTTTTCCCCGGTAGAACAACAATTTAGCAGATAACTTAGTTTTTCAATATAATGTAATGCAGACTCGTTTAATACTGATGCAATAAATGAATTTAAACTAGTGTTATATATCATTTCAAAATTTATCATTTAATACTTCCAAAATTCAGTTGATGAAATTTTGAAAACCTATGCTCTAATACCAATTGTTAGGGAAGAGGATCAAGGATCTTAAGGAAAAACTAGCACTAAAGGGGAGTGAATAGTGTTTTAAAGAACTTATAGAAATCTTAACCAATTAACAATTACTCAAACAACTATATGAATCACAAAATGAATATTACAACAGAAACAATCACAAATGCAAGTATAAAAAAAAAAAATGCAGAAAAGGTAAGAACATACCGGATTTTATATCGGTTCGGATTACTTCTACGTCCAGACTTATGCAGTTAAAGCTCCACTAAAGCCCCGTGAAATCCCCACTGCAGCCCGTAGCGCCCTTCAACCGCTACGTTATTTCTATTTAGCGCTGATGTATAGTAGTTCCGCTTCAAGCCCCGCTATTTTCCACTACACCCACTAAATCAACACTTTTTAGCATCTGCTTTAGCAATATTTATAAATGAAGCTTGATTTGACTAGTTCTCTTTTAAAACAAATCCATAAAGTTGGTGTATAGAGATAATTTTTACACATAAGTGTCTAATATACGGTAGAAATCTATTATAGTAATCAATTCTAATGTGTGTAACCATGATATTCTTTGATTTATTACATAACTTTAATAGATATTACTTTATTCTACACAAATGATGTGAGAATAATAATTAATTAATTTAAAATAGTTGTTTTACATCTAACGTACCTTTTTGCACTTCCGCTATATCCCCGCCACACCTTTTTGCACCTCCACCGCTATAGAACCGCTAAGCGCTTTAACTGCACAGCGTCCAGTCCCACACAACTCTGGATTGTGCAGAGTTTTTTTAATATCAGTTTCCAATTACGACACCCTTGATTTCACGGCTACAAGTTTAACACTGGTTCAACACCCTTGATTTCACGGCTACAAGGTTAACATCGATTCAACACCCTTGATTTCACGGCTATAAGTTTAACGCCACTCCTTTTCCTTGATTTACGGGCAATAAGAAAAAAACCCTTCCTATCTTTGATTACAATTGCCCTATAACTCTAGAGTAGCATTTCCAAACAGAGAGTATTTGATAAAGATTGAAAATAGATGAAGAATGATATAATTTGTATTGAATTTGGCAAAGTATAAGTGTAGAATCTTAGAAAATTAAGAAGAATAATGGTGGTATGTAAAGTAGGCAAGAAAGAGATGATACATTATGAAATATTCTAAATCAAGCCCTTTATATAGTGTTGCAATAGTCACAACCGTTTCTGAAACGTTTTAAAATGGAAAGGCACATCTTTTTAAGTTAAAAATTTTGTGATAGTTATATGTCGACATGTACATATGTGTATGTCGACATATGCTCTATATTTTAAAATTTTAAATCATTTTAAAGTATTTAAACCAATATTTATATTCTGAAAATTCCTGAAATAAAACTAAGTTGTTTAAAATATATTTTTTCAAGTATAAAAACATATTTAAACATATGATTTAAAAACTATATACATGTGAATGATATAAAACTATATAATATAATTATAACATATATAATTATAAAACTTTATAATATATAAGAAACTTAGGAAGTATATATATTTGAAATCATAAGTTGAAAAAATCCTTAAAAGATTAAAAACATTTTTGAGAAGAGTTTGAAATCAATTTAAAAAGGGATAATTTGAAAACAAAATTTGAGTGCTTTTCAGAGTTTTTCATACTAACTAGACTCTATTACTATGATAATCTTGAACTCTTGATATCTTGGTATTTTGATACTCATGAGTATAGATTCTCCTTTAAAATCTTGAATCTCTTAAAATAGTACAATCTTCAATATTTATTTCCTGTATATAATTAATGCATATATATATATATATGTTTTGGATAAAGATGTTAGTATATATTTTATAACCAATAATAATAATAATGATTGAAACAAGGTTGTTGTCATCAAAAATCCATTCTCCAACATTTGGGACTGATTTCCAGATCGAAGGTGTTTACAATAGCCACAAGAAATCTAATTACAATTGTTGGCAAAGATACAATAAACTATATATTCCTAGAATCCCAATATTCAAACCACAACCTATTATTTCAGATTTGACAATAACAATAAACAAGTCTAATAAACTTTTAGGTATATATTTCAGATCTACCCAAACGAACTAAATAAGTTATTATAAACAATGTTTATAATTTCGCACTCATCTGAAAGCTATACAAATCTGAATTTGAATAAAATGTTTAGCCCTACAATTCCCAAAATCTTACCGATCTAAAATTATTCTAAAATGGGGATTCTTTAAGATTTGATTCTGGAAGAAAATAGGAAAGAGGGAGTAAATTCGAATGGAATAACGCCTATTTGTATCACCATCTCTTTTGCACAAGAATTTGATTTCAATCTTCTCAAATTTATGTTCATTTAGTTTTGTATATGTTTAGATTAGATTTAGAAGTGATTCTGAAGAAGAGGGAAATGACAGAGCTTCACTATGCTTTCAGAATTGTGTGCAAAAGAAATGGGGGTCTAACCTTTTATTTATAGGTTTATAATGACCTTATTCCGTTGGATTAGTGTTAATTACCATTTATGTATAAAATATATATAACTAAACCCTAGCCGCCACATTTCCCGGCTTAACCCAAGTCGGACCAACAGTCGACCGCTTGGGTCAACCGGGCTATGGTCTAGGAGTGGGTTAAGGTAATTAATTGATTAGCTTATATAATTTATTCCAGTTCATTTACCATTTTCATATTTTGTCCGCAACTTTTTCATATGGACTCCATTCTCGAAGTTCCAAACATAAAAGTTGACCAGAATTCCATCACAAATGCAACGGTGAAAGTTTCATAGTAAAATTCCATCGTTTGCAAAAATTTCTTTTTTGGAGCCTAATTAAATAACTAAATTAACTATTGGAAAAATTCCAGTTGTTACATTCTTCCCTCCTTAAAAGAAACTTCATCCCGAAATTTTCCATTGACAAAGTCATAGTGTTGGTGCCTAATTGTCCTAAACTACACATCCAATACATCCAATTCTGCAACCAATATGTGCATATGCATAGTGTACATAATGAATTGCAACCACAAAATATGCATGCATAATGATTCTAATCCAGATCCTCCTATATGTATGCATTTCATTTTTGAAAAAAAAATTGAAAACATGATACAAACATCCTAAAATATACTAGTAGCTATTTTTGAATGTAAGTTTAAAAAAAAAAAATCATCCATAACCCTCATAGGACCACGAACACAAGTGTGAAGCAACCAATTTTTGCATCCAAACCCTACCAATTAATACGTCAACACATCTGGTTTCTTCCTATTAGTCCCTCCTAAGCTGGGAGAAAGTAAATCAAAGCAAAAAAATTTCAAGTCTTTTCCACTTATAGATGTTACAATTCCCGTCCTATAGTAGAATTTTTCCTCAAAAGCCCCAAAACTTTCCAACTTTAGTCTACAAAGGTGGCTTAAAAAAAGATATAAAATGTAAAATGAGTTGATTAATAACTCTGACGCATCGTCGACAAGGTATGGAAACAACGTTCCACGGCCAAAACAGCCTTTCCCCTTGTTAATATCAACGTTTTTAACGCATCGTCGTTCCTATTGTACCGCTAAAATGTGTAGACAAATCATTCAAAAAATTTCCTTATGCCTTTCATGTGACCAAAAATCAAAACTTTCTAATCAAATGAATTTTCTCTTTAAAACTTTCATGAAAAATTCTAAATTCCTTTTTAATACTGCTTTACTTCCCACATTAGATTTGCGCAAAAACTAATGTGCGCTGTACGATATTTAAACCATCTATTTTGATAAAAAGCAAAAGTTTAAATGTAAGTGAACTACCGTACCAAAATCCACGTTTTTGCATAACTCGAATAAAAATATAAGATTTTTAAAAAGGAAAGATTGTTATTACTTTTTTCAAAGAGCATTTGAAAAAAAGGCTTTAAACTATCTATTGTGAAAACTTTAGTTCGATCACATGCTGGCGTCAAGAAAGTTGGTCACGTAAAAGCGCAAAAACCGAAACCACACACAAAAACCCAAAAGTAAATTTTAGCTCAAAATGGTACAAGCGACAAATAATAATTACCCGTGACGAACAACGCAAAAACTTGTCCTTCACTAAAATTTATCCACTACAAAATTATATACTTTCCAACTCTAAAACAATTGTTAGTTAGACAAAAATATGAGATTCCATCACAAATAGATAAGCATGAATGACAAAAAATATTTCAAACAAAAAATCTCATTATTCATCATGTGATTTATAGAAACAACAATACTAAAAATTACAATCACGAACTATCACAACTCAAGAAACAAATGCTGAAAAGGGAAAAACCAAGGCAATAATATGACAACATTACTGAAACTCCAAAACATTTTCTATACACAATGAGACACCTTGCTCGACTGCTAGAGCTCCAAACAATTCCACGACCTTTGGCTAGTCATATCATGACAGTATAATGCTCCATCTCGTGTTGTAGACACTACTGGTGTTGTTGGAGGTTTCCACATCACCATCTCTTCGAGAGAAAATTTTGCGATGACAAAAGAAACAATCAACAAAAATGGCATTCACAGATGTATAGCTAATATTGCTTTAAGACAAAAGTGGATAGGTAAATACAGAAAACAACTATGTGAAACAACACACAATGACAACAAGCTGAATCAAATATGATGTGTACTAAATGATGGTTGCATCATCGATTAAAGAAAATATTGATTTCTGCATCATAAAACAAATCTAGTCTTAACTTCCCATTTTCGGAATAATGTGTTAAGTTTTCATACATCTACAATGGCAGTTCAAACATAATTACCGAACTCAAAAACCAACATTTAGAAAGAAGAGATCTACTGCAAAATCTCCAAAGCTGGTCAAATTAAAGACCATTCAAGTCCGCGTACAATGCGGATGCCTCCAAAATCTCATCAAGATCTTCCTCCGAAAGACTATCCAAATTCAGCTCAACCTTCACCTCCGAAACGACAATTGCCTTTGTCAAAAACCAATTCCAATAAGATATGGCAAAGGCAGATGGAGTACAAACAACAAACCTACATAAAAATTACAAAGCAAAGGCTCGGTGCAAGTCCAACTTCTACAACTGATTCTCTTAGCCCTAAAATGATGAAACCTTATGCTAAATCTGATCCAACCAAATGGTCTCTATCTCTTGGGATGAGGCGTAAATGGCACGAGAAAGATCAGACAGTCTAGGTAGGTATTATTGGCTAAGAAATGATTGGAGAGAGGAAATTAGGTTTAGACCTTGGTGTAATTGTGTGGCGAGATCTAATGTGCAAACGGACGTGGAAAAGGAGGAAATGAGGCAGAAATAAAGAAAGAGAAGGAGAATATGATTTGGCTAGATGAAGAAGGAAGGGAGAAAGAAAGAAGATTTTAGAGGGAAATTAGGATACAACTTTTATGGTTGTGTCCAAGGTTCAAGTTGTACAAAACTCATCAACTAGTTGATCACTCTAGGTATAATACTAAATGTTCAACTATTAAATGGGGTTTGGATAATGGTTGAATAACCCCAAAGGGGTCAGATTAAAATATTGATCATCCCGTGTTATCACTAAAGATTTGACGCGAATCTGAATAATACTTGTCCTCATCACGGCGGTATTATAAACCGTAGCTGAACTCCGAACCGTCTCCAAAAATTAAAACTAGTCTCAACAAAAGGAAATGGATTTCCCCTTACCTAGCTGACAAACAATATGAATGACTTACGAAATAAATTACCCCATGCTGAATAGAAATCCCCTTAGCCCTTTCTGGGAGAAAATTATTGAAAACCTCTTGATACTTTAACTGAGGGTCTCACTATATAATATATAAATTTAAAATTTATATTCCAATTTATCTTAGTGACTGGAACAACCTTTCCATGTTTTGGATTATCGAGACTATATCTCTAAAAAGGTTGCTTGTGATAATTTCCATAAATCATCCAAAATATTTGAAAAATGGAATACTGAAAATCACAAGGAATGAGTAGTTATCAAATTCCTCCTTTTATCAAATCGGATAATTTTCTAAAAATACACAAAACCCAACGGTCTGAAATAGTTAGATTTAAATTTCTATGATTATATTTTGTTTTATTCAAATCATTATTCATAAAATAATTTCTCGAAAACCATAATTTAAAATTATGAAGCCTCTCTTTAATTTCTAAAACAATTTTTAAGAACTGAAATTTCCCCGAATAAAGGACTAAGGATTCAAATGATTAATTCTATGAAAGGGATATCCGAATTTACAAATAAATAAGCGTTGTAATTATATTTCTGGACTGTAACAACATACTAACGTGAATTTCCCGTTTCAAGACAAAAAAGTCATCAACTAGAACGCCCAAATAAAACCAAAAACAAGAAATCGTGACTACCTCAGTTGTAGCTAGCTTTTCGTATAGTCATCAAGCTCAAATCCACGGGATTCACCATATGTCATCCTTATGCTCCACAAAACAAAATCGCCATATGCACCGTAGGGTAAATTGGGGTTGGCCGAATACTCGAACCCAAAATACTTCCAACTCTTAGTCGTTTAAACCTACCTTAATTTAAAAAGTCTCATGACTACCTCAATGTTGCAGTATTTTTGAAATTGAGTGAGAAACACGAAAGAAAATAGAAAAGAAAATCAAATAGGTTCTCTCACTAATCCAAATTATTTATTCCTTTGATCGTCTAAACCTAAGCTCTGATACCAAATGTAACACCCATCATATTTCCGAACCCGAATTTCAACAAAAATCGAAACTCAAACCCATTCAAGAATGGAGAGTGTAAATCTAGTATCTACAAATAATGAGCATGAACATAATCAGAGTAAAATAAAACTAACTCGCAGCGGAAACAGAATAAGATAACTAATACCGACTAAGCCAACTACCTTAAAGTAAATCGCCACATCGATATCGAGTATAAGAGAATGAAAACCGAACACCAAACTGAACTCCTACAAAGACCTGTCTTTCCCCAAGCTAAACCTGAGAGTTGTTATGGGGAGAGGGGATCTAAAAAGTAAGTCCTAGTGAGTAGAAGTTGTATAACACTCTCTACATTACACAAACGTATCATGTTTGGTCAGTACCGAAACATATATCTAACAAGGTTGGTAATTCTAAACGAACCCTGTAAAGGGTTACGCACGACGACTAACTACCATACCCCAAGGTAGTATTCCCAACGTTAACAATATATTAATACTAAGATAGAACGTTTATGCATAATTATGAAGCCTTTAAATTATAATCAACCAATTACCAAAAACAAAGAGGTGGACTCTCGACTACTCACTATTCCATACGGAGGTAAATTATTTCTATATAGCCTCCTAAGACCTCACTACCAATGATAGGTAAGGGGAATCCTATCACTTAAGACCTAAGGCGGGCCCATCGGTCACTTAATACCTTATTCGGTGGTTTACTCTACACTAATATAAATTAGAGGACACTAGCTACAAGTCCTACTAATTTAAGGATTCTGTCATTCACGCATATACCCATGCTCTGCATATGATGAGAGATAGTAAGCAGTCACTTAATACTAGGTTTAGGTAGGACATGACACCATTTAAGACCCTACTGGCGGACCCCCCATATTATTATCCAGTTGACCTTATTAGACAATCCTATATCCACTTAATACTTTCCGTGGGATACACAGACCTTTGGTACCTCCGGAGCAGTCATTTAGTGCCTATTCTCAATGCGGACCCTCACCATAGTCACTTACTACCTAAAGGAAGAGGACCAACGCAAGGATTGCCAAGCTCGTACCCAGTAGCCATTTAATAGTTTTTAATTATGGGGAGGTGAGCTACGCGATCACTTAATACCCTTTTTAGGGGTGGATCTAACTACTTAATACCTTTACCCCGAAGCAGGCTTACGCTTATAAATTATTTCCTTTCTAAGTTTTCCTCTTTTGGGACGGGAGGTGAGTACCTCACAATTGAGATAAACCTCGTTTCAGGAAATAATCATCATCAAGTAATTGACTACAGTCATGGGTTCCTACGGTTAATGATATCACATAAGTTTTACATATATCCGACTACTAGAAAGTGCAGACTTATATTGAATAAGGCAACTGACCTCGCATCCTTAATCTACTAAGTCCACCCATGATTCCTAATTATATTAATTCTAGATTAGCTAGAAATAAATAAGGAAAACCTAAAATTTCATATACTATGATGTTTATTTATTAATTTCCTTATTATACTTAGCATTTACTATGCAAATCATCCTCATTAATTCCCCTTTCTATTCCTTTTATGTTTATTAATTATGTTATCTGCCACTAATGACCCTAACGGTCATATTCCCTAAGGCGTAAATTAACCTATTTAATACTATTTATGACCCCAATGGTCGCATTTTCCTAAGGCATTCATTTACCTGATAAATGTCATTTTTGTATTAGTCTCATCTTAATTCACTGTAACTCCCACTTATTACTATCATTTAATTCCATTTATTTCCTATTTATGTATTTATATATAGGGAGCAACTATTGGGACACAAAATCAAACACAAATTTATGTACACGCAATGTTGACTACAAGATTTGTTTGTCTTTATATGCATGGTGGAATTTAGGGGGAGATCTAACAGTTCAAATTTTTTGTGTTTAATTTTATGTCAGCATTTTGTGTCCATATAGACTTTCCTATATATATATATGTATGTATGTATG
This sequence comes from Allium sativum, assembly GCA_030737875.1. Taxonomy (NCBI): domain Eukaryota; kingdom Viridiplantae; phylum Streptophyta; class Magnoliopsida; order Asparagales; family Amaryllidaceae; genus Allium; species Allium sativum. The sequence continues at coordinate 23,449 of JASFAX010002266.1, forward strand.
TATGTGTGTATGTATGTTCATCATTTATTAAATCCCTAATTGAAGTTACAATTTCTATCCCTTACACAATTCAAATTGTAACAACTTAGGCATGCTTATCCTATTCAATTCATTTCCCCATATCAGATACTGTTACAATGTTTATTACCTAACTTATAACTGTTTATTTATTTATGGAAAATCAATTGTATTTATTACTGTAACAGTCATATCACTCATTTCCATTTAACATGGGTCATAATTCCATATATGTATTTCCGTAAAATGGAAACTATTCAAACACACAACAATGTCAACAAACATTTATTATAATATAATATAAATTATTTTCGTTAGTTATGTAGATTTTGACGGATATGAATATGTGTATATAAGCGCATTTAATGTAGTTACTTTATTTTATTTTATTATTATTACCATTTATGTTTTGGCTCTAAACTAACGAGCAAAACAAAACAAACCTTTTTACGTTTAATGTTGTTTAAGATTTAAAATCTTATAAAATGGTAAATAACTGTAGTTACTGTAAAATTGCCCAAATTAATTAAAAAGAGAATACAAACATATTTCGAACCACAAGAAATAAGATATGTATGTTTTTGGAATGGTTGTTCTAAACTACGTACAAATATAGGTAAATTTACACATCCTTTCCTAATTGTTTCGTACATATTTCTTGCTGATTTAAAATAATGTCCTTTTATTAAAAATAACAAAAAGGAAATTCCTACAATAACCGAGTAAAACCCCAACAATGTCAAACATAAACATGTGTAATCTTTTAATCTAAATAGACATAAACCTCAAATGAACACCAAAACTAAGGATCTGGAATGATTACTAAAAATTTAACAGTGACTTAGGGACTGATTTCCAGATCTAAGGTGTTTACTATAGACACAACAAATCTAAATACAAATGTAGGAAATAAAACAATAAACATAATATGTCCACAATCCCAATATTCAAAACATAATCTATTATTTCATATTTGACAAAACCAATAAATAAATCTGATAAACTATTAGGCATATAAATCAGATCTACACAAACGAAGTAAATAAGTTATTATACAGTGTTTATAATTACCCACTCACGTGAAAGCTATTCAAATCTGTATCTGAATAAAACCTTTAGGCCAACAATTCCTAAAATTTTACAGTTCTACAATTATTCCAAAAAGGGGATTCTTTCAGATATGTAGATCTGCAAAAAAATAGGAAAGAAGGAGGAGATATGGATGGAAGAACGCCTATTTGTAGCACCATCTCTTTTGCACAAGTATCTAATTTCAGTCTTCTCAATTCTATGCTTATTTATTTTTTAGTATGTTTAGATTAGATTTAGAAGAGATCTGAAAGAAGAGCGAAATGATAGAGCTTCGCTATGCTTTCAAAATTGTGTGCAAAAGAAATAAGGAACTAACCCTTTATTTATAGGAGTTAAAATGACTCTAGTCCATTGTATTAGTTTTAATTAAGATTCATCCACTTATATATATATATAACACTAAACCCTAGCCGCCACACTGCCAAGCTCGACCTAGGCCGGACCAGCGGTTGACCGTCGGTCGACCGCTCGGGTCGATCTGGCAGTGGTCTGGGCGTATGTTCAGGTAATCAATTAATTACCTTATATAGTTTATACCGGTTTATTTATATTTTTTCCATATTCGTATTTCGTCTGTAACTTTTTCATACGGACTTCGTTCGTGAAGTTCCAAACATGAAAGTTGACCAGAATTCCACCACGAGTGCAACATTGTAAGTTTCATGGTCAAATTCCATCTAATTAAATAACTTAATTAAATATTGTCAAAATTCTAGGTTGTTACATCCTTATTCTCTAATCTCATGGAATTGCTCTACAATTCAACCAACACAAGAAAATAACACAATTCCAAAGAATTGTTCAACACAACTAAAGTCCGCCAATTCATTTAATTAAAATAGTATTTTTTGAAAATGAGTCTATTTTATTACATTTATATTTCTATGTAAATCTTCATCATATATATATATATATATATATATGAATTTGTATTTCTTCTTACTTAAAAAGTTTTCCTTCGTACTGGCGGCACCGTCAATTATTAATGGCAAACCTTTTATTGTCACGACTTGGAATATATCAATTGATAGAGCAAGAGAGTAAGTGTTGTCAATTCCAGATTAGACTCAATTGACTCATATCCCCTCTATTATGCAGCCTCTCACTGGTCTTAATTGGATGGCATGCCACATTGGTAAGCTTAAATGCTTTGATGCTAATATTGTTGCTAGAAAGAGCCTTTTTTTTGCCTTGGCACTCGTCAAAATAACTCCTAATAAACCACTCCCCTTGAATATTAAAGTTTTCATTGATAATCATAATGTTTATGTTGATGTGAAGTATAAGTGGACAGCTGACATTTGCACTTCCTACAAGTCCTTTGGTCATGTTTGCGAGGTTCGCAATTTAGCAACTAATATGCCAATCCCTGACAAGGTTCTACTTTCGAAGCCTCTCGCTTGAAGGTGGGTCCGCAAGGTCTCAATATTGGACCCTACACCTCCTGTTCCTCAGGTATTTTTGGATGGTGTGGTCAAACTTGAAATCTTTTGAAATGATGAAGATAGAGCATGGACTCACGGGAGCTTTGGTATGCGCCTTGATACGGACTTTTACTTCTACAAGTATGTTGGGGGAGATGGTATGTCTCCAAAACTGTTCAATTATCCGGTTGGTAAAAATTTGGAGATTTGGAATGAAGGCAGACTAGGAAACGATAATGATGTGGTTATGCGGAATGCATACTGGGATAGGAAATTTGTTTTCTCTACTAGCTTGACTTTCTACGAGGCGGATTTAGCTATTCATCTTTTTTCCTTTGTAGATTACATGATACCTTTGGTAGGTGCATGCTCCTTTGTTGGGTAGGAGTCCTAGGTCATACTATAGTAGTTGAGATTTTGTAGTCCTGCTCCTATTCTTATTGCTAGTGGCTGAACACGTCAAACCAGTTTTGGTTTTTTCTATGCTTTTGCAGATTACCTTCTTTCTTCTTTTCTAATAAATTAGTGGAACAAACACTATAATTAGGCTTGGTACGCCAAAAAAAAATCCTTGATAAGGCATTTGTTCTAGTATTCATTCAATTGGATACACAAATCAATCGTCTAAGAAATCATGTAACTCAATCGACTAAGTTATAGTTTTAGTCAACTTAATATCACATATTTTGAACTAAAACTCTCGGGATCGCTTTAGTCGACTTTCCATAGTCATCCAGTTGACTGAGTTGCTTGTTCATCCAAAAATAAAAAATTTATAAAGCATTTCAGTCAACTAGATTTGAATACTCAGACGGCTAAATCTAGAAAAATGGGAAAATCTGAAATGACACATCATTTCATTTAACCCAACCCCTTTGTAAATAAATACTTCCGTTCATAATTTTCTTACCATTCACTTTTTATGTTAACTCTCCTCAGTAATTTCTCCAATCAATTCATCTCAAAACTCAAGTTAATCTCTCAATCAAAATCACCATTGCTCCAAAAGACAAAAGAGCTTCTACCTTATCCTCAACAGATCCATCAGATTCACAATTTCGGAAGCGGCATCACAGTGATAAAGCAGTAGAAAGATTAAAAAAAAGAATCCTTCGTTAAATATCCTACTTTTTCTTCCTACTCCATTCATGACGTAGCTAGAAGAAGTGGCTTGGAATCCTTACTTGATTTCAATTCCAATAACCTACAAAACAATAATCTTCCACTAAACTCTTTTATGCTAATATGAACCTTAATCACTACACTATCCAAAATCCCAGGAAATGCATGTGACTAGTTGTTTATGGAGTTAAAATGATGATACCTATTTATAAACTTGGAGGAATTCTACAATGTCCATCCATTAGAGAAGAAGTAACTGATATCGTGATGGATAGGTTTAACCATAATCAAATTAGTCATCGCTTTCTTTCCGACGACCTAACAGGACATAAGGCAATCAAGCTTCGTCCAAAAGCAAGAATAATGCATCGTGATATCACCAATTCTATAAATCCTCATATTGAATGTTATTAACAGTTTTATGAGTGGGATTTTCAGGCGTTGTATGCCATTTGGAGTCTACGACGAAGTAATTTTAGACATGATCCTCTCCAATAATCAAGGTCAAATGAGAACAATGTATTACAAAGCCTATATTATGCGACCCATCAATCATTATGAAATTCCTCTACTCGATTCGGAATTTAGTACTATTAGTTGTTTAAACTCAAAGACCTTAATCCTAATGGGACTCCCAAAACAACTTCAAAGTCACACCATTATCACTTTTGAGCTCTGGGAGTAAAATCAAGCAGTTGACATTGCACAATCTTCATCCCAAACTCCACAAGAAGCCCAAACCTTGGCTCATGCATAACTAAGTCACTCATATTACGATATCGAAGAAGTTGGTACCGATACTCAACTGAAACAAGACTTGACCATTATTTCTAGAAACCAAAAGGTCTTTGCTTACAAATATTGAGAAAACTGTAAATGTTATGGACTCAAAATTTGATCGGATCAAAGGTTTACTCCACAGCAATTGGAGAAAGCATTCATATGGTTTTGCCACTAAAATAAAAGTACATGTGCCAAGATTATCCTGGAAAGTGACCTATGCCTCAATTTACTTGGTATACATCGGAAGAATACACCCATATTAATTACTCAATTTAAATTTGAACACATGTCAAAACAGGAAATAAAATTTAGGAAACAATGAAAACGGCTAATGATTAACAAAAGCCAACAATACGTTCAATCATAGCAACAATCACGCAGAAAAGACCTGATATACGATTTGAAAATCGAATATGGGTCGACTCAAGCCAGAATTGGGTTGACATTGGGATCGATAAACTTATGGCTTGTGTCGACCTAGGGATTTACCCAGCTAAGGCATGGGTTGACCCATCCTAGACAGATCCAACGTGGTTTTGTTTTTGTTGACGGTTTAGGTTTAATTATTTTGAATTGGACGAACGTGGTTCTTCTAAACAACTATAAATAAACTAGTATGGTCGAGCTTCCAAATCATATTTTCTGAGAGGACAACAAAGCTCTACCATTTCCCCTCTAAACTCTTCAGATATATATATATATATATATAATGGTTATATGGTTTCTGATTCAAAATTTAGAGATGAAGGTTGTAGATTTAGGCTATAGATGCCTAGAATCCCTGTCCATATAAGGTAAATTCCATGAATCTGAATCTAATATTATTATTTTCATTCTATTAGAATCAGATTTGTAAATCCATGGTAATTACAGTGGTAGATTGAATTAGGAAGACCACAAATGATAATTTCGAACTAAATTCAAGAATTGGAGAGGAATCAGGTGAGTGAACCTAAATTATATTTTCTTATGATAGTATATGATATCGTTTAATTCCTATAAAATTTATAGTATGTCTTCTCCTTACTCTTTACCTCATTCATGTGTCGGAATTTATAGTTTTATGTTGAATTTTGGGCAAGTGGAAAATACATGTAAATCCACAATATTTGGCAAATGTATAGGATTGAAATTGTGCACCTAATTTTGTGTGACTAGTTATAATCTCTTTTATTTGTAGGTGTAGGAAAATATTATTTAATCGGAATTACGAATAAAAGGGGATTTGATAATATGGTCTTAAATGAACTTGTATACCAAAATGATAACAAAAAGGGGACTTAGGTTGAGAACAAAAAGAGAGAAAACTGGAATTCACATATATCTATAAAATGAAATGTTAGGAATAAAATATATTGATTGGATAAGAAAAGAAGAAAATTTTGCATAGTTTTGTCAAGCAGGAAACATGATTGTGAACACGAAAACAAGTAAAGGCAGGGAGTAGTGTGAAATAGAGAATTAACCATATTGCTCACTCATTCGATAATCAAAGGTTATAGAAAGTTAATGTCTTGCAATTATGGGTTCCTATTTCAGTGATTACCTAAAACTCTGGAAATAATTTTATATAGATTGAGTAACCAATCAATTGGGAATAGACCTAACTTCCTATAGAATAAAATGTAAAAACGAAAAGAAGAAGGAGTAATATAATTGAAAGATGTTATGAAAGAAAGAAGAAATATATGAGGTTTAGAATAAACCTACAACTGTAACTTATATTTGCACGAATATGAAAATTGGGAAATCATGATAAAACGAACATAGTTTAATTGCAAATATGAATATGACAAGAAACAGTTAAAAGGACAATTAAACCTTAATGTGGACATATTGACTTAAAAGAATTAAGTATGATCCTAAAAATCCATTAGGCATTAATATGAACATATTAATTTACAAAGTGCAAGTTACGAGCCTAAAATTTTGTGGGAGTCTTACGACTAGGCAACGAAATTGATGAACAAATAATATTAAGATTAAATAAATTAGTGAAGATTGTTAACCTGTGACAAGACGAAGAAGTAAAATTCATAATTGTAAATTTGACATAGGGTCTAATAAAATAGCGGTATGCATTTAGTCCAATCTGTGGGGATGAAGAGCACAACGACGCAAATCATCATAGGCATTCGGAGACACAGTGGGAGCATGCCCAACTTATTATTTGATGAGACCGAAAAGAAGTGCGGGACTTCTATGGGATGTGACGACCATCTCTGGTAGGCCTAACGAAGATGCACCCACAGTGACATGGTATGTACTATTCCAGCTTATGAGTATGCCTTCGCTGCATCTATGATTGAGGATAGTCAAAAGACTGATTTGGGACGATTTTTAGGACTATTTGGTGGATTCCTTGGCTCGGGAGAGCAGGCTTCATGGTCAAGACCCAACAAGGATATTAGGTCGTCGGATACCGGCCATCATCAACCGGAGCTAGTGCGGGAAAGACTGGAGCTAAACCAATAGGCTAATAATCTTTTACTATCGGGTGATTAGATAGGGGACAACGCCAAATTGGATGCTTAGATAATTTGTTAGGGGAGCAGTCACTTAGCTCTCTAAATGATAATTTAATAGTTAGGCGGCTCGGTGCGGCCATAACCATCTAAAGAGACCGATTATTCTTTGATATCTGTATTGTGGGCCTAAGGAAGTCATTCTTGACAAATACGGAAATCCCTGACTGAGTTCTATATGGAGTACTCAGGGTTTGGGCGCCTTAGTGGCTCAGTGATAGAGGTTTATTCGCTTTCTGGTGTAGTATGCTTTCATAGCGTAGCAATGGAGACTTCGCACGATTTCGCGACATGGTCGAGTATGCTTTCGTAGATTAGCAATGAAGGTCTAGTATGTTTTCACAGTGCAGCGATGAAGACCACTCGAGGAAGGTACTATCGGGAGTACCTCGATTATTGGGCAAATAACTACATGTATATGACTTATTAGGTTAATCTACTTGGGAGTAGATGGGTACGATTTATTTGTGGAATCAGAAGCATAATGTGTAATAAACCCAAATAACTTAATAAAGGAAAACTAGTGATAGAACGATATATGTACTGTTATTATAGAAAGTATAATTTGTCCATTTACCAAAACTTTTGTTCTGACCCCTTCCTTATAACAATCCCCGCAGATTAGACAGGTGGAAGTGATTACACAACTTAGATAAACTTGTTAGAGTGTGTCATTATTGGGGTAAATATTTACTTAGTATTATATTTTATTCATTCGGTTGTGAGATACTTTATTTGTAGTAACCCGTAACTTCCCCGTGAAGGAAAGAGCGGATACTTTGAGGACAACACAGATCCGAACGCAAACAGAAGAACATTTCATTGTTAATTACAACAATTCCATCAGAATACAAGAATATACAGAGTATAAACAAATAAAATACATTCGATAAATATCAGAGATGACAATAAACTACTGCAGCGGAAAAATAATACAATACACCACTAAAAGAGATATACGGATACAGAGCTTTCCGGATATCGTTCCAGCTGTAAACTAGGTTCCTGTGAATATAAATCTGCAAAACCAAAACTACTAGCTACCCGTGTCAAAATAAGGGCACCCAGAGTTTAGGTTAAAACAATAAACTCCAGGTCAGTCATGTGACTGGTGTGAGAACTAAAACAGTTATTTAAAACTTTACTTTAAAATAAAGTAAATCAAGGGACCACGCCGTATAACACGGAACGGGTTTCCTCCCAAGAATGCCAGTGCATATAACAAAACAGTGCAATGCTTTTTGGAAAAATGAAGCTATTATACGACCCAGGTCCCATCACACAATGCAACGCAAGCCAGAGGATAGGATTTTCCCTTATAATAGCCAAACATGCTTGGTACGTTAAAAACAAATCATTTGATACTATTATAAGTGTATAGTGTCAAAACAATTTCAATCATAGACGGCATGGGTACCATATATCATGTCGCCAAACTAGGCTCTACAATCAAAACCGCAAATGTCACGTATTGGAAGTTGGGTTTCCATCTGTGAACCAAGGCAAGGCGCAATCCTACCATTTCGAGACTCTCTAGCCCGAGCCTCAGGACTCAGCCGCAACTGTACCTAGGCAACATGCAGGGCCAGTCCATCGATGTGGATTAAACTTAAACCCTGAACATGCATTTCCCTGCCCTTTGGGGCGTAAATGAGCCAAATGACTCCGTCGGCTCCACACAGTCACCGATATATCCGAGGCGCCTCGCAATCCAACAACCACACAGGTGAAAATAATATAAATGTCAGGGCTGGTAGGTCACTGACACCACCCTAGCTAGAAGGAAACACATGCTCTCCCTGCTGTCCTCTCCCGTTTCTGGTTCACAACCGAGGTGTGAGGCTCGCGAATCAACGTTACACAAAGTTATGCCACATAGGCGGTGCTTTGATCATCAACCACAAGACTTTGCTTTTCAACAGAATCCTTGATCAATTGCCACTTAGGCATGCCACACAGGCAATTCACTCCATGCGATTGATATCCATCAATATATAACCTCTGAGCTCTTACGTCTTAGAGAAGGGCGTTAAGCAAGAGAATAAATTCTCCGCCGCCAAACAGATATATATTTAATAGAAATCAATCACACAGAATAAAATCCAATGTCAGACACACAGTCCATTTACAAGTTCGTTCTGGGTCTAAACGAAACCGGAGGCACCTTGTACCTCGCATATCCATCGATCTCCAAGTACGTCTGGACGATCACCAACTGATTCCCTCCTCTTAGGTGTACAGCCCAATCAAGATCATCAGTAATTATCCAAACGATGTGAAGACCTCCGGTCTTCGACCACCGTCTTCATCCTTGACACATCGTCGAATCAGTTATTCAGAATGGAATAAACCCGGTCTTTCTGAATAATTCACGTATATAATAAACAAGTGTTACACAAACACAACATACGCCTCATTCCAATTCAGAATATTCTTTTATTCAAATATTCTTATACTTTGGGAAAGGTTCCCATTAATTTTATCAAAGATAAGTTCTTTAAATTTATTCTTTAACCTTCTTTTGAATATCAATTCAAACCCAATTATGGTTTATCCAAACTAGTCGGGATTAACGAACCTTACTGAAGTAATCATTTGTTTTAATTTCCCAATCCCAACCTATTCATCCCATGAAGTTAAACTGGTAATACTTCATATCTAACACCACGGTGTTATCGGTAAATTCAATTACCATTTCACGTTCAAATCTAATTAAAGATTTAACTATCGCCTGGAGCAAAACTGGTGATACTCCATTCTCGATCATTTCAATCTAATTAAAGATTCATTAAAACTCCAATTAGTTTTAATCTTCCCAAAAATCAATATCATGTCTTTAACTGGGTTAAAGAACCAATGTCATCTAAAACACGGTTCATGATAAACTCAAAATCACATTCCATTAATTATCAGGTTAAAGAACAAGTGTTATTTAAACACCGTTCACGATAAACCCAAAAATCAATTCCAATTAAATACCATTTAATTGGTATACTTCATTAAATCTAAATAAAAAGATTTAATCTTTTTCTCAACTGGGTTTAAGAACAGTGTTAATGAAGACACCATTCATGACAAACCCAAATCACATTTGATATTAAATACAAGGCTCTGAATAGAAAATATATCGGCTTATATTCAATATCAAATTCTACGACCAACAAATATCGTATTGGAAATAACGATATAAATATATCTTTCAAATTTCCATAACAATATTTGTATAATCACGAAATCCAACATCGAAATATTCCAAAGACAATTTCGATTCAAATCCATTCCAATTCAATTATTGGAAATTCTGGTTACTTTTAAAACCCTTTCAAATCCAATTTATTTATTTAAAAATAAATAAATTATTATTGTAGTTCAAAACTATTTCATTTCGATAAAAAACTATTTTTATCTTTTCAAATTTGGAATTTTTCATCTCAATTCTTCACAAATCATTTCTTATGATTTTACACAAATTATTAATATTTTTAATAATTTTATCAAGGCCAGTACAGTCGAATTCCATCAACGGCCATCGAACTACACTTACAGCGACCTTTTCCAAATTTTATTTGGAAATAATTCCAAATCCAACCGTTAGATTTCAAATCTCTAATATTCGTTAGAAAGCTCTTTTCGATACGAACCCAATGGTTCCGGTTTTAGAAGAATCCGACGGTCGGATCTCCCGTAACATCCATTCGAAGTCAATGGTCAAAATTCGCGAACTGCCGCGGCGTGGCGCGTTCTATTCAGGCCATTATATTATATATATAATATATACTTCATCGATTTCATTTTAAAACGTATTTTATAAATCGTTTTAAATTCGTTTTCAAAACGATTTCAACTTCATATTCAATTTCTAATCAAAATTGAATATTACATATCATTAATCTATAAATGATACTATTTTCAAAACGTTATATTTTTAAATCACTTTCTTTTCTATATTCATTATAAAAATGAATAAAATCGATATAAATATCGTTCACGTCAAAATGACGTCAATCTAATCAACACGGCTTTTATTCAACACATGAATATTTATTCTATTCAGCACATGAATTTATACTCTATTCAACACATGAATATTTTCTTCTATTCAACACATGAATATTTATTTTATTAAACACATGAATTTATACTCTATTCAACACATGAATATTTATTCTATTCAACACATGAATTTTCATTTTATAATATTCTTTATTTTCCAAATTAGAATGAGGCCCAATCAATTACCATATAATGTTAATTATATGGATTCCATACAACACATGTATATAATAGCAACGATAAATAATCAACCATCATCAAGAGTGCACCACACAACTGTATAAGCATTAAATATAAATAATTAACGCTTACACAGTCTGTCAACCCCTCGATTGACATACAACTAAACAATCGAGATTAGTGTACGTCAAATATCATCCCAATACCCGTGTGGGGTTTCAAATCAACAAACACATATTTTTATTTGTGCAGTTGGGCGATGTGTAAAATTTATCGTCCCAATCAATATCAGTCAAATCGGTGTACATAAACAAATCGTTCGACTTGTAAATGAATATTTATTTTACTTCAACACATGAATATATATTTTATTTCAACACAAGAATATATATTTTATTTCAACACATGAATATATATTTTATCTCAACACATCAGTATATATTTTATTTCAACACATCACACTATCAAACTTCACTACACAGAAATCAAATAAACAAGTCATCCATGGTTTGTGGACAACGGGTGTCAGGTGCTGCTAAGCACCGTCTGCATCCTAGTATATATTTCAAACTAGAAATTAAATTAAAAGTGAGGAGTTCTCACCTTTGGGTTCCACTCCGCTGTGCTTTACTGTCGCTCAGACCCGCTGTTTTGATTCCAATGCAATCCGTTCCATGAAATTTATATAAAAATCATATTTTTATTCGATATTCTTATATATAAAAATCATATTTTCATACTATGGTATATGCGTATAAAAATCATATTTTCATACTATGGTATATGTGTATAAAAATCATATTTTCATACTATGGTAAATGTGTATAAAAATCATATTTTTATATTTTTAAAACCCTGCTATTTTTTTATTTTAAAAATCCGTGCTATTTATATAATAAAAATCATAATTTTATTTTCAAGCAATCTAAGTCAAAATTCTCTTTTTTTAACAATAATATTTATATTTTCAAATCCAAGTTGTTTATATTTTCAAATCAAAGTTGTTTATATTTTCAAATCAAAGTTGTTTATATCCTCAAATCCAAGTATATTTATAAAGTATAAATCATATTTTTAATTTAAAAATATTTCATAATAAGAAAAATCACATTTTTATAGACCGTATCATAAAATTCGCATTTTTATTTCCAAACTACATATATAAAAATCATATATTTTTATTGCTATCATATATATAAAAATCACATATTTTTCCATAATAATGTTTTTATAATTTATTATTTCTTTTTATTCAAACAAAATCAGTTTTAAAACAATGATTTTTATTTATATGAAATCAGAAGAGAGGAAAAACTCACTGCAAATCGCTAAAGGTTCACTGTCTTCCTCATCGTGATACAGACAAAAATCGAACCCGACATCGCGCCCTTACACCACCTGCGCTCGACAATCAGAGCATCTAGCCGCTGATCAGGACTGACCATTGTGAAGACCACCCTTCCCCCTTCCGACGCCAGCAGCGACGCCCTTATCGAAGGTTCCAAGCCCTCGTAATTCCTCTCCGAACCTCGCGCCGTCGAGCAGAGATTTCCACCCATACACGAAATGAAAATTCGTCATCCCAGTATCATTTTAAAGACCGATAAGAGTTCTACGATTTTCATTTTGGAGTGGAGATTAAATTCGAAACATTTAGGGAGAATTTTGGTTTCATTTCGAATTGTTTCAACCGTAGATCACAAACGACGGCTCTCCCAGGCGTTGACCATGAGTTAGAATGTTTGACCGAGTCTGGGGTTTTAGAATGGTTATTTATAACCTAGTTTTATTAATATATAATTCTATTTTAACTTATTTAATATTGTGAACTCCAAACGAGAACCAACGGCTGTTGCCCCCAGCTAATTACCCCCATTCCGAACACAATGAGATAGGTATCGTAAGCCAATTTTATCGTTTCGACCTGATTTTATTGAAATTAAAATATAAATCATTATATATTGAATTTAAACGCACATTTTAATTTACCGGGGCCACATACCGACTCTAAAAATTCCCGAAAAATATCTTCTAGCTTCGTATTGATGATACGGTCCTAACAAAACTAATTTCGTCGAATTCTGAGACCATTTGAAAATTTTCCATTTTCAAGGGCCAGAATTCCACAGCGACTATTCTGAATTTTCAACTGGGCATAACTTTTTATCCCCGCTATGAAATTTCAATTTTTCAGATTCGTTGAAAAGATATTCTCACATAGATTCTATTATTTTTGGTTTTGCCAAAATCCGGTTTATTTTGAATCCTATACATTCATTTGAACTTTGAAATCGAAATTTCAAACTACCGCGCCATTTTCAATTCCTTTTATATTTATAAATAAATATTTATATTCTAACGTCGATTCAAATAAATATATTCGTTCTAATTCTATTCAAAATAAATTTCTCATCGTTATTATTTAAAATAATTCATTTTAAATATTCAAAATTCACAAAAATTGCTAAAATAAAAATTTTAAATTGGCTCGGATTTCCGGGTTATTACATTATTATGAGCTCTGATATATTTTATCTTTGCCTTTCTACAACACATGAGACAAACCAACTCGGGTTTTAGGAAACATAGATTTTTAGAATTTGTGAAAAATTTGGACCTGCTAAAATTTGGGTTGTTACATCTGGTATTAGAGACTGGGTTTAGGATTCCTATATAGATAATGAGTTAATGTAATTGTATTTTAAAATAAAATTACATTACACACACATTTATATATACTTTGATCCATGTAGGAACCCTTTAAATAAGTGTAGCAATACATGGAAATAGTTGGGATATTAGCTTTGTACACTAAGAAAATGGTCTTGGAAATTTGAGGAAGAGGTAAGTGCATGAGTGGTTAGAATGTAAGTGTGCAATATGTATTGTAACAAAAAAAATTACATGTGTTAATATCCAAAATTTTGGTATTTTAAGTTAGTGGGTTGGCAGCAAGACCTTGTAAATTGAGAAAGAATAAGGAGCAAAGATGGATTAGAAATTTATATATATACATTTGGCGTAAAAAGTGATGCTAGTCTCATTTTTTAGTTCAGACATAGTTTCGGAGGAACTAGTGGGAAAGTGAAATTTTGGACGAAGAAATATAGTTTTGCGCAAACGATTTGGGAACGATAGTTAAGAATCCATTTTGTACTTACCCCCATGGTTAAAAGTTTTAAAAAGATCTTGAAAAAAACTTAGCAAAAGATTTTTAGAAAAGTTTTCTTGTTTCAAGTTTGGTTTGTGATATTTGTGCTGCAATTAAATAATTTTTAAAGAAAATTATGCAAATTTATTTCCAATAGAATTAAGTGCGTAAGCAAGTTATTGGGTTAAGCGACATAAGTGGTTAAGAGAAAGCACGAATATTAATGAATTAGCCATATGTGGTGCATATGTGAACTTGATTGACATAAAATATAGAGGTTTTTTAATAAAGGACGGATTGTGACACATTTTAACTTGTTGGAATGATAATAACTATAAAATAAGTTTTTATGAATTAATAAGTTTGTAAGTAAACGTATTTCATAAAAGTGACAAGGAAATGTGCAGCGAAAGAGGTATACAAAATATAGGTGAAGCACTATATTTCGTGCTACCTATTTCAACAAAGAGAAATAAATAAGTTTTTATAATGAAGTTTCCTTGTTACTTTAAACAGAGCACAAAAGTCCTCTTTAGAAAAATTTAAAGAAACTTAATTTTATTAATCCTTTCGAAAAAGAAATGAATATTAAAATAAATAAGAGCCATAACTAAGTTAAAGTGCATAATCATATCTTCCCTAATCTTAACTTTTGAGAAATGTTTTGAAAATATAAAATTTTATTGAATTAATGATAGTTTAGTGAGAATGGTCCCAGTACGTGCGTGAAATATTGGTAAAGGTATAAGGAAATATTTTGGTATATGAGTAAACCTTAAACTAAAATGGAAAAGTCTTAAGGGAGAAATTAGGATGTGAGAACGAAATATGGTAAACACTCAGAGGCCATGAGGTGATGTAAGGAATTGAGAAAAATGAAATTTTGAAAAGAAGTTTCAAGTGGTTACTGTTTAATAGGAAGAAGTTAAAGGTAATCTTAAAGCTTGCATAGTTTATGTGAGAAGGGTAAAGAGGAAATGAATTGAAAAGAGCAAGTTTGGGATTTTAATAAGTTAACTTATGACATGGCTTGTAAATAATGGAAATCCTTATCTAGCTTTTCTTAAGGAAATAGTAAAGTATGACATGTTGTCTCAATCTATGATGGAATAATAAATGAGGATACGAGGCATGAGTTTGTAGAAATAGTGGTAGATGGAAAGGAAGGAGCGCTATTGTTATCTAGATTCAGTGTTAAGGACCTTTTATGTCAGAGAAATGTGGTCCTAGCCCTCCTATTCCTTGTGGATGGCCACATTTAGTCGTTGTATCTTTTACCTAGTAGTGATTGTAGTAGAGCCTATTATCTTTCAGTATAGAATTTCACTCTTATGTAATGCTCTATTTTATTAATGAAAATAAAATAGTTTAATGTAATACTCTTTTTTTAGGTGTCTGTGATGATCACCAGGAAAGAATATGGACATAGGATAATGTAAATAAAATAATTGAAAAAAACAAACAATTTATTTAGAAAACAACTAGGATGACAACTGCAATAAATAAATACAATAAAGGAAAATAAATTCTTCTAAAGTAAGTTTAGGGAGCTGAAAACAGAATTTTTCTTATGTAAACTGTGCTTGAAATAGAAAATAGGAATTTTTGTAAAATTAGCAATAAAGGTTTCCAAACATGGGGAAAAGGAGTGTAAATGTAGGATGGAAAATGTGGAATTTTCCATTTCCCACCTTTTTCTAACATGAGAAATCGAATTAAGATTTTTTTCTTCAAAATTTGCAAATTTAAAGTTGGTTGGCAAGGTTTGAATACAAAAATTGGATGAACTATGCCCTTACTCAGCAAGTGTATGGGAAAATTTAGATGAAAATATATTTTTATTGTAAATTATTGCATTCATGTAGGAATTGCCAGCATATCTAGATTGTATGCATCATGTTTTCAAAAGATTTTTGAAAAAGAAAATGCATTCATATAGAAGGTACCGCTTAGACATTCATGAATTTTTATGATGTGCTATATTTGCCCAAGTACATAGATGGGTGCAAAATTGGAAGTTCACACGATGGTTTTAAATTTTGTGAGGAATTACTAAATTTTACCTTAGTAAATTTTGGGGACGAAATTTCCTAAAAGGTGAGACAACATAACAACCTGCATTTTAAGTAATAAAATTATCACAATAATTATATTAGTAATGTGCATTCAAAATTCGAAAACAAACACATGTTATAAAACAAGCAATAAATATAAAATTGTCATTATGCAAACATAACATTGCAATGTTATAAATAGAATTAAATAAAAAGAAACGTTTGAATAGAATGAATGGAAGTTAATTAATAATACATTACAATTTAATAGATAGAATGTAACGTTAAAGATGAAAGATGGAAAACTGGCTAATAGTAACACACATATAAGCATATGTAAACATATTTTATTTCATATATATATATATATATGTTTGTGTGTGTATGTATGTGTGTGTGTATGCATGTGTGTGTGTATGTCAAAAACAACACACATTTGAATTTAAAAATATAGTGTGTGCATTAATGACATTAATAGGAAAATAATCAAAATAACACTAAAAGATAATTAAACGAAAATAATGTCAAAGTTGGAAGTAAATAACTAATTCTGGAATGTTGACACACATGTGAACGCACACGCACGCATACACACACACACATACACACACATACATACATATAGACATAAATATCAGTGGTGGTGAGCGTTTGGATTTGAAAATAAGCATCAGTCACAAATAGAATTAAATTATGGAGAATTAAATGATTTAAGTAACGTTCTAATCTAAAATAAGTATGCATGTGTTAATTATAAAAATAATACTAGTTTGAAACTAAAATTAAACGCATATTGAAAACTGAGAGAAAATATAATGCGCAAGAAATAAAACTAGAAACAAATATAACGTTTGAAATCTTGTTTAAATATATATAAATAAATCTCAAAGAATACACGCATATAAATTACGCATTTGATATTCGAAACTTGAATGCTCGTCAAAACAGGAAATAAAATTCAGGAATCAATAAAAACAGTTAAGGATTAGTAAATGTTAAGAATGCATTTAAATATAGCATCAATCACGTAGAAAAGGACCCGATATACGATTAAAAAATCGTATATCGGTCATCCCAAGCCAGATTTACATCAACCCAGGGGTTGACACACTTGTAGACTGTGTTGACCCAGGGGTCGACCCCTAGGAAGCAATAAATAAACCAGCAAGGCCTAGCCACCAACTCATATTTTCTGAGAGGACTTCAGAGCTCTACCCTTCCCTTTCCCCTCCAAACTATATATATTATTTTTAGGGTTTTTAATTCAAGATTTGGAGAATAAGGTTGTAAATTTAGGCATTAGGTGCCCTGATTCTCCATCCGTCTGAGTGTCAGAAGTCACAAAAACCATTACAATAAAAAATACTTCTGTCTTGCCCCATCAGAGTACATAAGTAAATAAAAAGCATCATTTCCCCAATAAAAAGAGTTAAGCCACAGTAGAGGCAAGAACTTGAGCCATACTTCAGAAGTAGATCCTAGCAAGATGATATCTGATTCCTGATTAAGTCTGAGTGTTTCCTCCCTGAGAACCTGGGGAGGGGGGAACAGAAGAAAGAAGAAGAAACAACAGGGTCAGACATAAAGTCTGGCGAGTCTAGTTACTTTTAGCCACTAGATAATTAAAAGCAACATGATATGCATATAAAGTGGATAAGAGAGATTGCTACATAAATGGCAGGTGTGACAAGGTAAGCAAGTTAAGGTGTATGTGCCTCACTAATGATTACTCTGCATTATTACTAGTATAACTGAAATGAGATGATCCCTTCCACTATAAGTTGGTAGGCTTAGGTCATACGTCCAAGTAACCCTAACCACTACCCTAATCAATCGGCTCCCTATCCTGTAGATATCCTGTGTTGGCCCCACAGTAGGAGGTATCACTTCCTAAAGTGGCATCCCATGGTGTGCACAATCATATCTACTGGTGTCACGGTCGTCTTAGCCCCCTCTGCCCGGCCTATGCACGCACATATCCCCGGTCAGTTTGCGCCGCCCACACCATCCGCCTCGTTGGATCTCTTACAATCAATCAGTAAGCGTGCCCCTTTCTCTGCCTCGTACGGAGGTCCTTACTTGATACCAACTCCGGGTTACTGACTGAAATGGGTTCCACATAATATGATACAAGCTCTCCCCCTTGTCTTGTATCCCCACTAGGTTTTCCACTGACTATGCATGCCCTTAGGTGTCTTTAATTACATAGCCCTATACTAGTTATGCTTACCCTAAAGGGTTTCTTTAATTACATAACTTCATTACATTTTCCACCGGTTATGCATACCACTAGGTGTCTTTAATTACATAACCTTATTGGGTTATACTTTAGAACATATCCAATTCATAGTCTTTTAAAGTATACTTTTATTTATCTAAACCTAAAAGTAATCTAGAAACTCACAACGTTAGGTTTAGATAATTTAGGAAGAACGGATATAGAATTTCTAAATTGGATTTGTAGAATATGTTCTTAAAGAAACGGTTCAGTTCGCATTCCAGCAGCATATGGCCTCCATGACTCCCAATGAAGAGAATATGAGAAATATGACACATATATATAGCTGCCAGACCCCCTGAAACCGAGTGCCACCTCACCTCTGACTCATGCGTATATATAAAATATTTCTGTGTGTATACAAACTTAAAATTCTCATAACTTCTTCATAAGGTGTCCGTTTTACGCAAACCAAATGTCTATCTTTACCAGATTTCGAGGCGTATGCAATGGTGTAGTCCATTTCCTTTAGTTCTAAACATTAAATTAATTATTATTTAATTTATTCTCTTTAATGTCATTAAAAAAAATTCGTGGTGTTACATTCTTCCCTACTCAAAGGATTTCGTCCCCGAAATCTCTAAGTTGAGAAGAGTGCATATCCTACCATCATCCAAGTACTCATCCACTAATTACTGGCATCCGTTGTCCTTAAATATTTCTAATGCTTATATAAATATATGCAAAGGTGTGTGTATATGTCCCAACACTAATGCGAAGGTCAAGCGGTCTACTGATTCAGTTGACCTCCTTAATGCAATGTATGTTAGTGCCATGAATCCAATAAGTAACACCCCGTGAATTCTATAACGTTAAGCTTCACAAATTAAAGTATAATTAATTATAAATGACGAAATCAAGGGAAATGGGTTGCGCTATTGCGTTCGTCTCGAAATTCTTCTTGAGATAGAGTCCAAGTTTGCGTAAAACGGATATCGTATGAAGAAGATATGGACGAACGAAGTTGGGTAGAAAAACCAGAAAACGGGTCAGAATGCACTGACGCACTTGGGAAGTGCGCCAGAACAAAGTTGAACTGGCGCACTTGGGAAGTGCGCCAGTACATTTTTAGCCTTGCGCACCTACCAAGTGCGCCCAGGTCAGAATGACCTGCTGGTCAGGTCCTGGCTGGCCTGGTCAGGGTCTGGTCGAATTCTGAGGCTTGGCTGAGTCACTAGGGCTTACATGTCACTTTCTGATTGGCTTCTCTTGAGATGGATGGTCTGGATTCACTCTAGCTTCATCAACGGCTCTAATTAGATTGAAACTCTATAAATACAACTCAAGTCTAACCCTAAATTCACACAAATAATAGAATACAAAAGCCATCATGCTGCTGGAAAGGAACTAGAAGTGGCCCTCAATTAGAAAACCTAGAGACAAGCCAACACTAAATCCTAGGAGACAAATCAAATTAAGAAGAAGATTAAAGTTTAATCAAATCAATCAACGCAACGTTAGTCTACCCAAAGGAGCGCATCTCAGTTTCAGAATCCAGAATTCAAGATTCTACATTCGTTGTAAGTATAGTGACTTTTCAGAATATGAATAAAAACTGTGATGTGATTCGATGTAAATGAAAATAGAATTGTGTTATTTCTATGTATTGTAATGGTTCTATCATAACTTGTGTATTGATGTTTGTGGCATAAATTGATTGATGCAAGCCTATTGAACAATTGTATATGAAAACAATGGCACTTGCAAGTTTGTGGCAAAAACTAGAAATTGATCCCTTTTTGTATATGTCGATGGCATGGACTATGTATATTCTCTTAGTCTAAATTAGAATTTATGAAAACATGTTCTAGATTTGAAACCTTTTATGCTTACATGACCCAAAACCTATGATATCATTCTTATGTTTATTTGCAAGTATAATTGGACCTATGTTAAGTATTGTTTGGGTTTCATAAACTATGCAAGTTCATGTTTATTTGCAAGTATAATTAGATCTATGTTAAGTTTGGGATTCATAAACTATGCAAGTTCATGTTGAAATAGGCTATATGGTTAGATGTTAAAATTTGTACATTTTTGTGAATATACAACATGCTAGTTTTGTGGTTGATATTATGCCGAGTTAAACATGTTTAAACACAAGTTTGTATTAGCCTAAACTATGCCATTTCATATGTCACCTACTTAGTCATACTTTGATTTGAATGCAAGTTCACATGACCCATGTTATATGTTAGTTGAATCGCCAAATTGCAAGTTCATACCTACGATGTTCATATTGATTATGCCAAAAATGCCAAGTTTACACCTATGTCACGTTTACGTTTATGAATTCCCTTATGCCTATTTGTGTGCGCTAAATTAGGCTAAGTTTTTAGCCTAATATTATATGTTAAAAACTATGCGAACGAAGATTAGGCTAAGATTGTTAGCCTAATGTTTAAACGGGGTAACGTTGGGAATATTTGAAAACTTGACATAAAAATATATGAAATTGGCATGTTTGTCACATGCCAAAATTGGTGGCATTTAAACGGTATAAATTCTTATACCAAAAATGTTAAACTTGGAATGTGGGCCATAATATTTAACTGTTGACAAATTTACATATATTCAGTAATAAAGACAAATATGTAAATTTAGAAAACACGATATGCTTAACCCGAGGTTGGATTGAGTTGTGATGTAAACCTGCCCGGAGTCGCCCGGCTGTCCAGTAGTCACAACGATACCTATCCAATGTGGGTGGTTAAGCATTGAGCCCAATAAGGACCCGAGGTTAGACTGAGCTACGGTGTAAACCTGCCCAGAACCGACCGGCACATCCAGTAACCGTAGCAATACCTGTCTAATGTGAGTGGTCTGGTGCTCCTAAGAGGCTAAGGACAGATGGTAGGGTTAAGTCAACTATAACACTTAACCAAATTCAACATGTTAACAAGAATTGATGGGTGGGGTTAGGTAAATACAGACACTTAACCACTTAGCATGTTTGACTAGAAAATCCTGGTAACGAGGGACCCGTTTCAGTAGTAACCCAAGTTAGGTATCAACGATACCCTGAAACTAGGCAGAGTGGGGCACGATTACTGGGCTGATTGTAAGCGGTCAAACGACGGCGGTGGGTGCATAGTGTAGGTCTAATGGGGTGTGGGCGTGCACACACTCCGGAGCAGACAACCAGGACACTGACGACACCAGTAGTATAACCTATGCCTTCTAGTTTTGTGTCAGGGCCGCCACCGTGGGTCTTGATACACCCCATGGTGGGACCAGCATAGGTATCTACAATTCTTGGGGGCCGTATGACACATGTTAACGCGAGTAGGAGCCGATCTTTAGAAAATGGGGATCACTTCACCCTTACCACGAGGTGCCAGTTAGAATAAACTCAAGTAGGTGCAGAGATATAGTATGGGTGCGATAGTACATTCGACACTTCCTTAGCTTGTGACACTTTCCTATTTTTAGTTTACATCCATCATACCCTTTTCTTATTCACATATTGAAGAGTTACTAGATTTACTCAGGCTTTATGTCTGACCCTATTTTCTTTTCGTCTTCTTTTCTTTCGTTCCCCCCTCCCCCCCAGGTCCACAGGGAGGAAACAACTCAACTTAGTCAGACTCTTTACAAGCACCAAGAACATAGATGTATGATTTGGATCTTTCTTGCTCGGATAATGGCTTTGGATATCACTATGGGGATTTTTGTCACATTATTTATGTTTTCATGCTTCTTTAATAATCAAGGCAGTTATGAGGTTGTAATGTTGGAAGTATTTTAAGACAATTATGGAAATCTTTTGTTTGATACACGTATTGATGAAATAAAAGTTTGTTCGTTTTCCGCTGTTTAAAATATGTGTATTTATATCTGTCTTGAGTTTATCTGTGGCTTTTACTTATAAACCTCAACCAAAGTTAAGGCATTCCCTTTGTGAATGACCTTAATGGAGGTGGGGTGTTTCACTTGGTATCAGAGCATAGGTTTACCGGACAAGATAAAAGTTTTTGAAGTTATTTTCAAAAAGAAAGTTTAAAGAAGCATTTTTTTAGAAAAAGTATTATATTTATAAAAAGACAAAATCCCCCAAATCCATGTGCCTTATCTGTCCCTCTCTATCCTTCATTTTGAATTTCTCCTTTCTGTTTCAGCATGTCTGGGGACCTTACTCCCTAGCTACAGACGCTTTTACTCCTCCTCCTCCTCTGTGCGAAACAGCAAGCGGAAAAATCGCAGAACAAGAAGACGGATAATAGTCAAGGAGGAAAGGACCACAACAATAATAACAAGACACGTGAGAAAAGGAAATGTTATTTTTGTGGCATTGTTGGGCATATAGTCCAGGATTGTAGAAAGAAGAAGATGAAGATGGGGGCATGCTTTCAGTGTGGGGATATTGGACATATCAGTAAGAACTGCCCTAAGAAGCAAGGGCAAGGCCCGCAAGCAGGACCTTCTGGGGGTACCTCTTTAAGTTCTTCTCCTAAACGCTTTGTTTTATCTTGCTTATCTTCTCAATCCTATCTTGAGAACGAGGTAGAAATATTTCT
>JASFAX010002267.1:0-46645 GCA_030737875.1 Allium sativum
TATGTGATCAATTGAGTTCAGCAGGACAAAACGTACCTGAGTCTGAACAAGTACTGTCCATTGTTAGTGGTCTAGATGATGATTATGAAGCCGTTACAGCTATTATACTATCAATGGATCCTACCCCAAATTTACAATATGTATGCTCTACTCTACTAGCTCATTAAGGCAGGATTGATCTCAAGAAAAGTGTTAATTCCGATCCATCAATCAATTACACCTCATATGGAAGAGGAAAATTTCAAGATAAGGGGAACTCATCAAGAAATCAAACCAACAGTCAGAGGGGTGGTCAGGCCTCTAGAGGCAGAGGTCGTGGCAGGAACAACAATAGTAAAGTGAGATGTCAAATTTGTGAGAAGTATGGTCACAGTGCCGCTAAGTGCTATTTCAGATTTAATACTAATTACACTCCTCAGCAAAATAGCAATTCTAATAGCAACTCAAGTGTGAACAACATAAGCAATCAAAATGACAACAAGTATGAAGTGCACAATGTAGACGCAGCTAAAGTCGAAGATATTACTGATGATAGTTGGTACCCCGATTCAGGAGCTACAAATCATGTGACTAACAATTTGAACAATTTAAATCTTGGAAATCGTGAGTACAAAGGTACGCAAAACTTACTTGCTGCAAATGGTAGAAATATTCACATAACACACACTGGAAATGCAATAATTGATGGACCCAAACAACTATATCTCAAATACTTACTAAGGGTACCATCAATTAGAAGAAATCTAATAAGTGTTTCCCAATTTGCTAAAGACAATAATGTATATTTCGAATTCTTTCCCAATGCTTGTCTAGTTAGAGATATATTGACCCATGAAATAATTTTGCAGGGTAATGAAACCAACGGACTATACAAGTTTATTGTCAATAAATCTGATATCAATGACTGTAGTGGCAATACTCATTTGTCAAATATGTCTAATGATCATGTATTGACTATTTCCTGTGATAATGTTTCTACTGTTTCTAATGATCAAGTGGTGGCTTCTGATAGTAAATGCGTGCAAGATAGTGAGTTTGAACTATGGCATAATAAACTGGGACACCCCAGTATAAAATTATGAAACATGTACTTGGAAATAACAATAATATCAACATAGACAAACTACCAACCACTCATGTATGCACGTTTTGTCAAATGGGAAAGAGTCATAAGATTGCATTTCCAGACTCAAACACAAAGTATTCTAGATCACTTGAATTAGTTGCTACTGATCTATGGGGTCCAGCTCCTATTTGTTCTGACTACGGGTACAAATACTACATCTCCTTTATAGATGGTTATAGTAGACATGTCTGGATATATATGCTTAAAAGCAAATCTGACACTTGCAAAACTGTGCAACATTTCATCACATATGTTGAAAACCAAATTGGCAATAAGGTTAAAGTATTTCAAACAGATGGGGGTAAAGAATTCTTACCTCTAAAACAATATTTTTATAATAAGGGTATTCTACACAGAACTACCTGCCCTTATACATCTGAACAAAATGGGATTATAGAGAGAAAGCATAGACACATTGTTGAAACGGGGCTGACATTGCTTGCAAAAGCCTTTATGCCTCTTAAATTTTGGCCTGAAGCTTTTGCAACAGCAGTATATTTAATTAATCTAATGCCCAATAAAATCCTAAAATTCAAAAGTCCTCATGAGATGTTAAATGGTAATAATCCAGATTACAATCACTTGAGAACGTTTGGTTGTCAATGCTTTCCCTATTTAAGACCATATAAAAGTCATAAGCTTGATTTTAGGTCTGTACCATGTACAATTTTAGGATACCCAAACAATCAGAAAGGGTACAAGTGCTTAGATGACAAAGGTAGAATTTATGTGTCCAGACATGTAGTTTTCAAAGAACATGTGTTTCCATATAGTAACACTGGAATTAGAACCACTCATAAAATTCAAAATCCAAGACAATCCGTTTTAGCCATACCTGATGTTGGGGACATAGTCATACCAAATCAACAGTGTCTGGTCAGCAGTGACGGCAATCCTCAATACACAATGCCATCTGATGGGCCAGGTCAAGAGGAGCATGCATCACCATCAACTGCTTCTGATCACGATACTCAGCAGCCACATATCGGTAATAATAATCAATCTAGCTACAGTAATGATGACATGGATACAGGTAATACTGTGCAACATGATACTGCTGAGAACAACAAAAATCAACATCATATGATGACCAGGGCAAAATGTGGTGTATTTAAACCAAAAATTTACAACACAACATTGGAAAATCAAGAACCAGTATCCTATCATGAAGCAGCCCAATCTAATCACTGGACTGCAGCCATGAATGAGGAGTACAAGGCTTTAATTAAAAACAATACATGGACATTAGCAGCTGCTCCTAATCATAAAAATGTCATTGGCTGCAAATGGACTTTTAGAATTAAAAGAAATTCTGATGGTTCAATCTCAAAGTATAAGGCAAGGCTAGTCGCAAAAGGGTATTCACAACAAAGTGGATTTGACTTTACTGAAACATTCTCACCTGTTGTGAAACCAACCTCTATAAGAATAGTGTTGACCATTGCCTTACACAATAGATGGTCTATCAAGCAACTCGATGTAAATAATGCTTTTTTGAATGGTATCTTACAGGAAGAAGTATATATGGAGCAGCCACAGGGGTTCATACAGCAAGGAAAGGAAGGGCTTGTATGCAAATTGAACAAAGCTATCTATGGGTTAAAGCAGGCACCTAGGGTTTGGTTTGACAAGCTCAAAGCAACACTTGTCAAACATGGATATAATTCACTGAAATCTGATAATTCTATTTTTACAAAATTCACTACTGTTTCTACTACCTATATACTTATATATGTTGATGATTTTATAATTACAAGAAACAGTGATGATGAGATAGGTGAAATCACAAAAGCCTTAAATTCAGAATTCTCTATAAAAGATCTAGGCGACCTAAATTACTTCTTAGGAATTGAAGTCAAAAGAAATGGCAACTCTGAAATTCATCTTAGCCAAAGGAAGTATATTTCTGAAATTTTAATTAGAGCAAAAATGCACAATGCTAACTCACTTCCTACTCCTATGGTTACAGGTCCACAATTATCTAAAACTAAAGGAGAGGCTATCAAAGATGGAAAACAGTATAGAAGTCTGGTTGGAGCATTGCAATATGTCACAATTACCAGACCAGATATTTCCTACAGTGTCAACAAAATCAGCCAATACATGCAAAATCCACTGGACCAACACTGGAAAGCTCTAAAGAGAGTACTCAGATATTTAAAGGGAACTATAACACAAGGACTCGTACTAAAACACAGCAAAAATCTCAACATAAATGCATATTCAGATGCAGATTGTGCAACTGACCAAGACGACAGAAAATCAACATCTGGTTATTGTGTATATTTAGGCAAAAACCCTGTGTCGTGGTGCGCTAAAAAGCAAAATACAGTTTCCAGATCTAACACAGAGGCTGAATTCAGAAGTATGGCAAGCACTACTGCAGAACTAATGTGGATAAAGTCGCTTCTTAGTGAACTTAATGTTAATCTCAGCAAACAACCTATGATTTGGTGTGACAACACTAGTGCTATCTCCCTAACCGCTAATCCAGTTCTTCACTCAAAGACCAAACATATTGAATTGGATCTATACTTTATACGTGAACATGTAATGAAGAATAAATTGAAAATCGGATATATACCTTCTCAAAATCAAAAGGCAGATATACTTACTAAGCCATTCTCAAAGGCAAACTTTGCAGGACTCAAGACAGAGCTTAACATAGATGATGAAGATCCAAGCAAGCGCACAGATCTACAAATTTTCATGCCAGAGTAGCAGATCTACTAGTTGCGCCATCCAATTGCACTCGATTTCTGGTGATTACGGAATTTTTTCTGAAGATTGATGAAGCGCCGCCATTGTTTTTACTGAAGATTTCTCGCTGAGCAAACCCTATTCTTCGATACGATTTGAGGGGGGGTAATAGCGAGTGTAACATTACATTTTGTTCCAGCACTGCTTGCATTCTTACATTTACAATATAGTTGTAAATCTATCTTTAACCATTTTTCGATTTTTCATAATTACCTCTATCTTTGAACAACAGACAATTACATTTAAAAGAAGTAACCATGTTACAAGCTTCAACGATACAATGTACATGTAAAGAACATAGTGCAGTTCAAGTAAAGTTTGTGTATAAAGCTAGTCTAGACCTAACAAGATTTGTATGTTAACCTAGTTTAGATCGAGCAAGGTTTGTATAATTTCCTAGTTCGGACAAAGTCAGGTTGGTAAATAAACAACATTAATCCTGTCGAACGTCATTCGGAAAATCTAAAACTTATTTGGAATGAAAGGAAAAAAGTGCGGTGTGATGCCTTTTTAAACTAAGTGTGGTATGAAAGGAGAGAGAAGTAGCCATACAATAATGTTTGAAATATATTGAAAGCTTAATAGATCTATCACACAAATCTAAAAGAGAAAACTGATCAGTTAGAATTTGTCAAATAGTAAGTGGTTAATGAAAAACATTACATTGAATAAAGATTTTGCTGTATTTATAATAATCACGGCACTGCTATTGTCGAAGCAGTGTTTCACTTTGCGTTCATTTGCTTCATTTCGCTTCATTGCATAGTTCTTTGGAGAAGCAAATGATGCTAAGAATTTTAGTATGAAGTGTTTCAAACCAAGGATGATGCGACGTAGCACGTCGAACTGGTGCTTTGCTTTGAACAAGGGAAGTCGCTTTTTATGAATGGTTTCGCTTTAATGTTGTTTTCTCCGACCGGCTTTTATAATCTGGTTTTGAATCTTTTTAAGGGATCTATATTGTTGTTTTGTGAAACTGAATTATTATGGGCTTAAAGCACTTATGTGCCGCTCTGTTTTATAAATCGAAACACCCTTGTTGTTTTTCACTTCTGCACCATGGTGGTGCGAAGCAATGTGTTTCGCTTTGGCACCATAAAGATGTGAAGCCAATCTGTCTCGGCTGAAGCTTTAAATCTCACATGTTTCATTTGGCTTTGTCTCTACATAGTAAAGGACGACTCAATTCAAAGCAATACATATTTTATCGCATTATTTGAAATAGTTATTTAAATGGTTTTGTCTTTATTGTCATATGTTTATTTCTAAGTATTTTAGGATATCATCAATAAAGATTTTGAAAGCACATACTGGACATACAGATGAAAGCACATATTTGGCATATAGATTTGTTTAGTAAAGAGTTGTTGAATTTTATTGTTCCAAAGACACTTTTAAAGAATTGAATTATAAAAGCCTGTATTTTTAAGGAAAATATAAGAAGAGTATTTAATTTGGTGTTTTCTTAAAGAAAATTACAATCTTTTCACCGTAAGGTACACGAAAAGAGATTTAACTTAGAAAATTAGAAAACTAGGTGAGACTGGTGCAAGGTCTCACCTTATGCTTCATCATCGCTCATACCTGAAACTGTCCAACATTAAAATATGTTGGGTAGAATTAGAGTAAAACTAGAAGTATGATACGCATAGAAGGGAATGCAATGAGATATGTTATTAGAGAGCTCGCAAAACCATTAGATTCTTAGTCACAAAATTAAGAGTTTGACAAACGGTCAAATAATAGTTAATTTTGGACAGATCATCCAATTTGTTTCCAATAATCAATTAGATTATTTAGTTAAATCTAGAGGACTCAAATCAACCACATAGATTTGTCAATAACCTAGTAAAAACCATGAAGATGAGAGAACAACCAGAATTGCAAATAAGATGGATAGTTAAGATTACTCATTAGATAGATTGTCAGGATGTAACACCCCGTAATTTTAAAAGAACACTATATTGATTAGCTAAAGAGTACTTAATTAAATATTGGGAATCAAGTAAAACGGACTGTGCCATTGCGTTCGTCTCAGAATTCTGCTTAAGATAGACTTTAAGTTTGCGTAAAACGGACATCATATAAAGAAGATACTAAGGTTTGAAGTTTGTATACATATAAACAAAATATATATAAACAAACCAGTCCAGAAAATCAAAATCAGAAGGTGGGAAGGCGCGGGAAATCGGCCCATTGGGGGTTGACCCCATGCCCTATGGGTTTCGACCCATGGGTCGACCCCTACAAGGGGGTGTCGACCCCACCCAGATCTGGGGCAGATCCATTCTTTGAACCGGGACTTGTTTCTTGACCAGATTCATTGATGGTGGGCTATAAATAGAACCTCATTTCTATTATTTTATTCACCCAAAACAATGGAGACAATGAAATGCTGCCCCAACTCAGATTGAATCAGCCTGTTCTTCTGTAACAACTACTTATACGTATACAAGAATCTCTGCTACAACATCAATAGTCATTTCTCTGTTCTTTAGATCCAGTTCCTGTGAGTTTATGTTGCTTTTAGATATAAACATATATTAAGTAATCCTGACATGTTTATAAGTTTGGATCTAAACCTTGCCTGTTAATAACTTGAATCATAATTAAACAGATCTGCCACTACTTGTACACCTAATCTACTGTTTAGTTCTCATATGTCTATTCCTGATATGTCTATTCTGTTATTATGCCTAATTATGTTATCATATGCCCATTCTACTACTATGCCTATTTCTGTCACCATATGCTTATTCTGTTAGTATGCTTATTTTTGTCATCGTATGCATGTTTTGTTATTATGCCTATTTTTGTTCTCTTCTCTCCCTCCTTTCCTTTTTAATTTTATAGCCAAGCTATCTTCAATCCTAGGCCTACCACGGGAATATGTGAACAAACGAAATTGGGAATGATAAATTGGAGCATAACTTGTATTGTAAAACATGACTGGGATTTGGGGGCATAATCTATACCTTGATCTAAAACTTTAATTTGGGGTATAACTTGTATCGTGAATCAGACTGGGATTTGGGGCATAACCTTTGATGAACATGAAAAAATGTTTAAGAATGAACATGCCTAAATTTACAGTAAATAGAAACTGTAACCACACTTAGACACGAGGTTAGATTACACATGTGGTAGAAGTCTGCCCGGAACCGCTCGGGAAATCCAGCATCCACAAGTGGTTAATCTAATGTGAGGGGACTAGTGCATAAATGTACATGTAACGGTGCTAAGACACGAGGTTAATTCCACTTGTGGTGGAAGTCTGCCTGGAACCGCCCAGCATATCCAGCATCCACAAGTGATCGACTTAGTGTGAGAGGTCTGGTGCATTAACATGCATGAACGAGAAATGATAATAACATGTTAACTTGTAATACTTAACCTATTTAAATCAGTGGGGGTTATCCGAACCTGTCAAAATTGTGTATGGGTTAAGTAAACTTGCTTAAATCAATGGGGGAGGTTAAGTAAATCTGTTAAATCTGTGGGGGATTATATAAACAAGACAAATTTAACCTGTTTTATATGCTAGGGTTATGCGGGCTTGTTAATCTGTTAGGCATAACCTGTCAAAATCCTAGTAGTGGGGATGCAAGCCTAGATGGTGGCTTGTATCATTTGTGGTGTGGGACCCGTATCAGTCAGTAACCCATCTTGGTATCTAAAGGGGACGCTGTGACACCCCACGTCCCCTAATGTCACTCTTTATCAGAATGCATTAAGTTTCATGAAGCGTTATAGGTAAATAAAAATAGAACATCATAAGACAGCTATAAAATAACAGCGGAATTAAAACTTTATTTAATAGGAAATCTTCGTGGTCCAAACCCAATTACATGATAAATCTGAAATACTGAAAATTCATTACATCAACATAAAACTTCTGTCTTATGCTAAAGTCATCATCAGAGTACAACAATACATAAATAGAGCATAGTCCCCAAAATATAGCCATAGTAGAGGAGATACAGAATCAAACGGTACATCTAAGAACCTCCAAGCAGAATGAAAGAGAGAATCCAAATCAAGCCTGAGTATTCCCACCCTGAGAACCTTGGGGGGGAACAGAAGAGAAAGAAGAGGAAACAAAATGGGTCAGACATAAAGTCTGGCGAGTCCAGTTACTTTTAGCATATGAATAAGTAAAAAACATCATGACAGGCATATAAACTGGATGAGAGAGACAACAATATTATATGACATGTATAACAGACTGAGCAGGATAGGCAAAACAAACATGATGGAATATATTGCGCTTCTCTAATACTTTTCTCTACACCAATACTAGTATAACAGAACAAGATGATCCCCACAGAAACAGATGGTAGACTTAGGTGTACTTCTAATGATGGGTTTTACCCCCCAACAATCCAGCCCAATTGAAATGACAGGTGTTACCCCCAACAAAAATAATGGGCTTCTACACAAGCAAGACTAGATGTACCCTAATTACTACCCTAATCGATCGGCTGCCTACTCTATAGATACCCTGTGTGTTGGATCTAGAATAACCCTAGAGGGGGGGTGAATAGGGTTTTTCACAGTTTTTAACTGAATTAAAAACTTAACGAGATATATAATAATAAACTGATCACAGAAAATAGCAGAAACTGAAATGCAGAAAATAAATCACACACAGATATACCCAGCTTCGGCAAAACCCTGCCTACTGCTGCATTTCTAAGGTTTCTACTAGGTGATAGAACAGATCCCGCATACAAGACCATGTACACTCGCAAACCCTGCTCCTATTCTAACCCTACGCTCAAAATCCTAGACTGATTCAAACCCCTGAATCAGATTTTCCTCAGATTACAAACCCGTAACCTGTATTCCTAGATTTTACAGATTCTAGTACTGTCAGTTAACTCCTAACTGAAACTCCCCTAGAGTTTTACAGACCTGGAACTGTATGTTTGTTTTTACAGATAAGCAACACAAATTGAAAAACAAAAACAAAACAAGAATAAACCAAAGAAAACCCTAGGAGTTAACTTTAAAAGGGTCATCCCCTTTTAATTTAAAAACACATATGCCCTTTTGTTTAAAAACTTAGGTCGGCCCATTTTCTTTTCTTGCTTCATTCTTCTGCCCGATTCCTCTTTTGTTCTAAAACTCAAAAATGGCGGCGGCGATTAGAAACTAGGGTTTCTTCAATTGCTCCAGACCAAATCGATGCTTGATTGTTGACGTTGTGATAATTCCGAAGCTTGATTCTTTGATGGCTTTCCTCGTCTGACTTGGAGTTGCTCTCTGGCTCGATCGAATCAGTGAGTTCTCTGAAATTTGTTGCTTTGAAAAAATTGAACTATTTTGTGGGTTTCGATTTCTTGACTGTTGCGTGTGGATTCGATTTCATTGCCAATGATGAAAATGGTGATTAAATAGGGATTTAGAAAACCCTAGAACTCTGATTTCACCATAAATGATTTGATCTGATTTGCTTGATGCTTTCCCCTTTTTACTCTCGGCTTGAATTGATTTTGGCTACTTTCCCTTTTGACTGCGTGATTGAATTTGTGACCTTGATTAAAAAAAAATCAACTTGAATAAGTTGCTGTGAATTTTTCCACTGATTTTCTCGGTCTTTAAATTGCTGTATTATTGTTGCCATGAATAAATTTGTGGTCCCCTGATTAAAATCATGTCGTGGATTTGTGATTGAATTGTGATAAAAACTTGCTGAATATTGAAAAATCCATTTGCAATTCAAAACTGATTCTTGCCATTTTTGGTTCCTAAAAAGATTAATTTCCAGAAAAATTTTCTTGCCAAATTTATATTTACTTGCCTGGAATTGTTGTTGTACTTGCCTGGAATTGTTGTTGTACTTGCCTGGAATTTCATTCGAAATTCCTGTAATCTGTGGTGGTTTCTGCGACTTGATTGCTTGCCAAAAATGTATTTTCTAGAATATAAATCTTGACCCAAAAATGCCTTAGTTGATTTTCTGGTACCTTGATTGCTCACATTTCTTTCTTTCTCTGCTGAATTTCTGCTCCATGAATATAATTAAAAGAAACTGGACATATATTAAAACTCCTTTTGAATGCTTGCCAGAAATGATTGAGCAGAAATCAATTTATCCATTCACATCAAAGTTGCACCATATCCATACTTGGCTAGTTGCGGCTGTGTGTGTTTGACCTGTCCCTTGAGAAGTTGTTCATTTGCTATGTTGCATCATACATGTTGTGAGTTTCAGTCTCGACCCTTTCCTGCCTTGACCTTGTTTCATGAATAAATGCTGTAGTAAACTGATTTTGTGCTCGACCCATTTGTGCTTGTTCATTTCTGACTTGTTCCATTTGTTTGAGCTGAGCAGTAACTTGAATCTTGCTGTTTGACGACTTTTGCTTTTGAACTTTGACATGTGACTTTGACTTTGGGCTGAAATGTTTGTCCACTATTCATGTATATATGTCTAACTTCATATTTTATTGGCTTGAGAATTTTCTTGAGTTGCACCATACATTTGAGTATCACTGCCATGCATATATATTGGTCTGTTACACCATACTGACTCGAGACACTTCAAATTTCTGCTGTATCATGTTATTTATATGCTGAATCACTTGCTTTTATTTGAAATCCTGTAACATGCTTTACCATAACTATGTATTGCTTGCATTCACTCCTTGCTCGACCACAACCACCATGTTGCCTTGCTGTTTGTATATGCTCCAATACTTGATTGTATGCCTTTAAGTTTGGTCATGCCTCGACAACCTTGGTTTGAACCATTTGAACAGCACACATTTCCTTTTGAACCTGCACATGCTTTGCCATGCTGTATCACTTATGAGCTGTCTCAACCATTTGAGACAATATTGACATTGTTATTGCATTACTGTGTATACCATATTTACATGCTTGTACTATTGCACCTCTCACTTTCATGCTTCAATGAAAATTCTTATTGTCTTGATAATTGTGTAGCTGCACATGTTTGCTGCCATGATCACTCTTACTTTTGAACTTTATACTTGACCATTTTGGATTTGTATTGATATTTGCACTGAGTCAAGAAGGTCCTTGTGGCTACTCCTCAGTTGCACGCTGAATTGGCGAGGCAGTGTACACGTGTATACACGTGTGTACACGCAGCCATCAGACGAGTTGTCCCTGTCCCTGCATTGAAATATATATGTTGTCTGCCTTGTGGTATTTACAGTGTATCACTGTGAATATCACAAGCTGTTTAGACACAGATTGAATGTTTTATAATTCAGATCAAGTCAAGAAAAAATGATGAGAAACACACCAGAAATCTGAGGCAAATAAAATTCTAAAACAAAATTTATATTTGCATATATTCAGTATTATTTCTATTGCAGTATACTGTGTGTTTCTGTTTCATGTGTGACAGGTAAGCGGGGATGACTGGACTGACTGTGATGACTGGACTGACAATGACTGGACTGAAAGCTGAGGATAAGAAGACAGTGTGTGGTGTCAATGAATGTATGAGTCTGTATATACAAGTGAAAATGGATATATATGAAATGTAACTATGTATATGTATGACTGAGTGACAATGAATAAACTGTACTGAGGAGCTGTGAGAGAATTGTACAGATATATGTAATAAACAAATTTGATTGAAATAAAATATCATTTGATTGTCAAACGAACTTGTCTATTATATTCTGTTTATATACAAGTACAATATACAGTGAATGTTTAAATAGTGGAGTTATACAGAGTTGTACTGTTTGAATGTTAGAGATAAAATATTATATTTAAATAAAATACTGTGTTAATATTTGAATGTCTGTACAGTAGTATTTCACTTAAATATAAATATTATATTCTTGTTTGAGGTGAATATAAAACAGTACAGTGACAAACACATTTAAGATAATATATACTTGTTTGTTATCATCAAACAAAAATCATATAATTGTGTATACAACACCGTTATATACAACAATCTCCCCCTTTTGATGATGACAAACAAATAAAAGATTTTGTATATAATAAATGTGTTTGACAGTGAATATTGAACTCCCCCTATTTATTTGCTCCCCCTACAACAGATAACTCCCCCTATAACTGTGCATGAGTCAAATGTATGAATAATAATGAATTTTCAAAATTAAAAATATTTATCAAATATTCACTCATAAATCAAAATCTAAACCCATTCTCCCCCTTTTGTTATCATCAAAAGGATACAGAACTTAAAATATAGATGAAAAATGACTTACAAATATTATATCAGCTTAAGAGGAAGAACAGTCATCATAAATCTCAATCAGTCAAACAAAAATCATAATAAACTAAGAACAGGTGGCATATTTCACATTGTAGAAAATGACGGATTTACGATGAATTTTATATATTATGGAGAGAGTTAAAAAAAATATTTTTCAATTATTTTCCAAAAGAATTTTATAAAAGATAAAGCACAAAATATAGTGGTGGATTTGGACTATAATTATAAATTCAACTTAAGTGATAAAATCAGATAATCTCAAATCCCAGTAGCTATCAATCAACAAAACATAATACGTCATAAAATTTCAACATATTTCACAGATTAGAAAGTGGATTGATAGGCTGGTTATTATACACCAAGGAGAATTTCACATAAAAATTTATTTATTGCAAATTATTTTCTTTTCTTTTTCTTTTGATTTAAGAGCACCCTGACCATGCATAACCAGAGCTTGGATTTTTAAATGAGGTCAGTCGCAACTTAAATTATAAGTTGTCTCATAACCATACATGACCAGAGCTTGGATTTTTAAATGAGGTTAGAGACACACTTATGTATTAATTAAATATTTATCGTTTTCAGCTTTAAATAGAAAAATTCCTCGGTATATACAACCAATATGAATGATAGAAATGTGGTAGGTACAGAAATGGAATGTGAAATGAATTTCTAAATTAATAATATTATGAAATATGACAAACTGTACCGGGATAATTGAAAAAAATTTCAAATATCACTAATTCTGAATAAATAGTATAGTTCCAATTCTATCACAAATTTCCACTGTTTATTAAAAAAAGATTTTTTTTTATTTATTTAAAAATATTAACTCTCCACAAAAAAAAAATCATGGATGGCAGAATGATGATAGATAATGAGTATGGTCGTGAAATAATTGCCAGTTCAATGATATTATAATAAATATTCAACCATCATGAAAATCTAAATAAAATCTCCTCTTGTTGTGAAATATACTGTAGTCACAATTCATCACAATTTCAAAATCTGATAATAATTTTGATGAATTATAAATACTGTTTGATTCGGATATTGATTTCAATTTCTTAATGAATAATCAATAAATAATTTTAAAATTGAAAAACAATTACAAGAGGAATATGCTGATCTATACATGACAAGAGGGAAAATATATATATATATATACAGCAAAAAAAAAAAAATATGCAGCCCTTTTAAACTGATACCACATGGTGTCTCTACAAAGTGAAAAATCAGAACAGATGGATGAGACAAATATAAGGCGCTTCTGATACCAAATGTTCTCGCTTTCTCGAGGATTTTAATGACACCCCGGTGGCAAACAATGGTACCTCAATCAACAGAAAATACTTAATTACAAAGCAAGCAACTCAAGCACACAAATTTCATTTATCAGACCACGATAAACCTTTGATACCAAATCAAGCAGTCCTCAAAAATATTTACAATTCAATTTCTTATAATCAGTGCAGCATGATTCCAAAACAAACATTTTTCAAAAACAGTATCAGAGCAGCACAGAGAAATCAGTATCACAACAGACTTGTCGAGATGTTGGTCACATAAGGTGGTTCATGATCCAAGATTTGCAAATATACTCTATTTTAAATCATTTGAAGAAATGTAAAAGTATTAGGATTTAATGAATCAATCACACCAGGTTATATTTCAGATTCAAGATATGTGTGAGATCCAATAAATCAATAATTTCAAATGATTTTAAACAAACATATATTCAAATCAAATAATCATGAAATAACAATGATTTTCAAAGACCATTTAAAAAAAATTCAAGAATTTCTCAAATCTATTTCTGACAAGCCCAAGAGAAACACCAGATCATTTACATCAAATCTGAGAGGTATTCATGATACAAGAAATTAAAAAATAATTTATTTGAAATCACTTGAATCAATGTTAAGTTTGAGATACAATGAATCAGTCACACAAGGTTGATTATTTCAAATTTTAAGAGGTGTGTGATATTCAAAATATCTAGAATTTCAGATGATTTCAAACAAACATATTTCAATATAATGATCATGAATAAAGATGGATTCCAAGATGTATCACTGATACAAACCAATCTGAAAATCAATGAAATTATCACAACTGATAAATAACAGAGTGCTGTAATGAGTATAATATTTTGAGCTTTTCTAAAATGAATTAGAATAAACTCAGAACAACAAAAGTGTGTGAAATTTCATTAAATATTCAGATCTTCAAAAAAAAAAAATTAGAATTCAAATTAACAATGTTCAAAATATGACATGAATTCTTCAGCACTGTTATGAATTCAAGAAGAAAATAAACTTTTAAACAATTGCAGATAATTACAAGATTAAATTCAGAATCCGGAAATGATTATAAACAAGAGAGTTCTATTCAAATGAATTTCCAGAAAGTCATGTGACCTGCATTTGGAAGTTTAAGAAGCACAAAATAAACAAAGAGATACGGTAGTGACTAATTAAAAAAAAACAACCAAAAAAAATAGAAGGGGTAGAAGAAGAAGATATAAAGCAAAAAAAATATTTACAAGGATGAAGTTAGAAATTATACCTGACATATGATGAGAAACATAATTTCTAACTTATCGGACTTGGCTAAGAAACATTGGATGATTCAATGACGTGAAGCAGTTTGAATCGTTTTCTCTTTTTAGCACAGTTGTTTCTCAGCCACTTCAGGTACCTAACAGTTTAGAGAATCGAGTGGTCTAACAAAAATTGTAAAACCACTCACAATTGAATTCATACATTTTGGTACCCAGACCTGTTTATATAACAATCCATCTGAATTTACCTTTGTACCCTTCGGAACCCAAATCTGTTTGAATTTAACGAGGTTTGTTTTATCTCCTTTTGGGATCCAGGATTGTTTAGATGAATTATTACAAAACAAATTCAAATTTTGTTTTTGAAAAAATCCTTTGGAATTAACAAAGTTCAAATTAGCAAGATGATTCTTTTCAAAGAAAGTTGAAGGATTTTTAAACTCGTTTGAGCTTCTCCTTTCAGAAAACTCAGATTTCCCAAAACCAAGTCCACTTCTATTTCCCAATGAAAATTGATTTTTCAACAACATATTTAAAGATTTCTCACCATTTGAAAATTTTGCCAGGGTTGTTTCAAGTTGTTGAATTTTAGTTTTAAGATCACCATTTTCTTTCAATAAATCTGAACAATCATTTTCAGTGATCTTACATCTTTCAAAATTAGATTTCAAAACCAAATTTTCATTTTTAAGCAGATTAATTTTGGTTTGGGACTCAGCAATCTCAGACTCAAAAAGTTTTTGTTTTTCAAACCCAAATTTCTTGGATTTTTCAATTTCGTTTTCCAGTTCTTTCAAAATCAAATCGGATTTCAACAAATTCTCCTTTTCAGCAATTTCAAGTTTGGAATATATATCAGTCTTAAAACTTTCAAGTTCCTTTTTCAAAAGATTATTCAAATTTGATAACTCAGCCTTGTTCTCATTTAAGATCAAAATTTCATTTTCAAACTTTTCAATATTTTTATTGAAATGAACAAGATTGGTTTTCAATTTCAGACAATTTTTGCAAACTGAATTTGAAGAATTTTTAAAATAGTCAAGCTGTGATTCCAAATAATCAATTTTGCTGGTCAACTTAGAATTCCCAGATTTCAGAGATTTGTTTTTAGATTTGAGTTTATCAACAGATTTAGTTAAATCAACACACATATAAACCAAATCTTCGTATGAGAAATTTTCAACTTCAGCAACTGTTGATTCTTCATCATCTGATCCTTCTGAATTTTCATTTGTAAATCCTGTTAAACAGACTTCTGAATCTGATTTGACTTTCTCTGGTTTTGAGCTGCAGTTGTCAATTTGTCCAAACTTTGTATTGAGAGCTATCCAGATTTCCTGCGCAGTTAAACAATGGGAGATTAGACTGTATTGATCATCGTCAAGATAAGAATATAGAATATGTGTAGTACGAGAATTAAAAATTTTATCTACCATATCGTACCCATTGATAACAACATCCCAACATTTAATATTGACAGATTTTAAATAAAATTCCATTCTGGATTTCCAGTTTAAAAAATCTGTTCCAGTGAAAATAGTTGGAGATGAACTGGACTGACTCTCTATCGACTGACAACAAGGATTCACCATTTCTCTAGAGTTAAAGAAAACCTGCTCTGATACCACTTGTTGGATCTAGAATAACCCTAGAGGGGGGGTGAATAGGGTTTTTCACAGTTTTTAACTGAATTAAAAACTTAACGAGATATATAATAATAAACTGATCACAGAAAATAGCAGAAACTGAAATGCAGAAAATAAATCACACGCAGATATACCCAGCTTCAGCAAAACCCTGCCTACTGCTGCATTTCTAAGGTTTCTACTAGGTGATAGAACAGATCCCGCATACAAGACCATGTACACTCGCAAACCCTGCTCCTATTCTAACCCTACGCTCAAAATCCTAGACTGATTCAAACCCCTGAATCAGATTTTCCCCAGATTACAAACCCGTAACCTGTATTCCTAGATTTTACAGATTCTAGTACTGTCAGTTAACTCCTAACTGAAACTCCCCTAGAGTTTTACAGACCTGGAACTGTATGTTTGTTTTTACAGATAAGCAACACAAATTGAAAAACAAAAACAAAACAAGAATAAACCAAAGAAAACCCTAGGAGTTAACTTTAAAAGGGTCATCCCCTTTTAATTTAAAAACACATATGCCCTTTTGTTTAAAAACTTAGGTCGGCCCATTTTCTTTTCTTGCTTCATTCTTCTGCCCGATTCCTCTTTTGTTCTAAAACTCAAAAATGGCGGCGGCGATTAGAAACTAGGGTTTCTTCAATTGCTCCAGACCAAATCGATGCTTGATTGTTGACGTTGTGATAATTCCGAAGCTTGATTCTTCGATGGCTTTCCTCGTCTGACTTGGAGTTGCTCTCTGGCTCGATCGAATCAGTGAGTTCTCTGAAATTTGTTGCTTTGAAAAAATTGAACTATTTTGTGGGTTTCGATTTCTTGACTGTTGCGTGTGGATTCGATTTCATTGCCAATGATGAAAATGGTGATTAAATAGGGATTTAGAAAACCCTAGAACTCTGATTTCACCATAAATGATTTGATCTGATTTGCTTGATGCTTTCCCCTTTTTACTCTCGGCTTGAATTGATTTTGGCTACTTTCCCTTTTGACTGCGTGATTGAATTTGTGACCTTGATTAAAAAAAATCAACTTGAATAAGTTGCTGTGAATTTTTCCACTGATTTTCTCGGTCTTTAAATTGCTGTATTATTGTTGCCATGAATAAATTTGTGGTCCCTTGATTAAAATCATGTCGTGGATTTGTGATTGAATTGTGATAAAAACTTGCTGAATATTGAAAAATCCATTTGCAATTCAAAACTGATTCTTGCCATTTTTGGTTCCTAAAAAGATTAATTTCCAGAAAAATTTTCTTGCCAAATTTATATTTACTTGCCTGGAATTGTTGTTGTACTTGCCTGGAATTGTTGTTGTACTTGCCTGGAATTTCATTCGAAATTCCTGTAATCTATGGTGGTTTCTGCGACTTGATTGCTTGCCAAAAATGTATTTTCTGGAATGTAAATCTTGACCCAAAAATGCCTTAGTTGATTTTCTGGTACCTTGATTGCTCACATTTCTTTCTTTCTCTGCTGAATTTCTGCTCCATGAATATAATTAAAAGAAACTGTACATATATTAAAACTCCTTTTGAATGCTTGCCAGAAATGATTGAGCAGAAATCAATTTATCCATTCACATCAAAGTTGCACCATATCCATACTTGGCTAGTTGCGGTTGTGTGTGTTTGACCTGTCCCTTGAGAAGTTGTTCATTTGCTATGTTGCATCATACATGTTGTGAGTTTCAGTCTCGACCCTTTCCTGCCTTGACCTTGTTTCATGAATAAATGCTGTAGTAAACTGATTTTGTGCTCGACCCATTTGTGCTTGTTCATTTCTGACTTGTTCCATTTGTTTGAGCTGAGCAGTAACTTGAATCTTGCTGTTTGACGACTTTTGCTTTTGAACTTTGACATGTGACTTTGACTTTGGGCTGAAATGTTTGTCCACTATTCATGTATATATGTCTAACTTCATATTTTATTGGCTTGAGAATTTTCTTGAGTTGCACCATACATTTGAGTGTCACTGCCATGCATATATATTGGTCTGTTACACCATACTGACTCGAGACACTTCAAATTTCTGATGTATCATGTTATTTATATGCTGAATCACTTGCTTTTATTTGAAATCCTGTAACATGCTTTACCATAACTATGTATTGCTTGCATTCACTCCTTGCTCGACCACAACCACCATGTTGCCTTGCTGTTTGTATATGCTCCAATACTTGATTGTATGCCTTTAAGTTTGGTCATGCCTCGACAACCTTGGTTTGAACCATTTGAACAGCACACATTTCCTTTTGAACCTGCACATGCTTTGCCATGCTGTATCACTTATGAGCTGTCTCAACCATTTGAGACAATATTGACATTGTTATTGCATTACTGTGTATACCATATTTACATGCTTGTACTATTGCACCTCTCACTTTCATGCTTCAATGAAAATTCTTACTGTCTTGATAATTGTGTAGCTGCACATGTTTGCTGCCATGATCACTCTTACTTTTGAACTTTATACTTGACCATTTTGGATTTGTATTGATATTTGCACTGAGTCGAGAAGGTCCTTGTGGCTACTCCTCAGTTGCACGCTGAATTAGCGAGGCAGTGTACACGTGTATACACGTGTGTACACGCAGCCATCAGACGAGTTGTCCCTGTCCCTGCATTGAAATATATATGTTGTCTGCCTTGTGGTATTACAGTGTATCACTGTGAATATCACAAGTTGTTTAAACACAGATTGAATGTTTTATAATTCAGATCAAGTCAAGAAAAAATGATGAGAAACACACCAGAAATCTGAGGCAAATAAAATTCTAAAACAAAATTTATATTTGCATATATTCAGTATTATTTCTATTGCAGTATACTGTGTGTTTCTGTTTCATGTGTGACAGGTAAGCGGGGATGACTGGACTGACTGTGATGACTGGACTGACAATGACTGGACTGAAAGCTGAGGATAAGAAGACAGTGTGTGGTGTCAATGAATGTATGAGTCTGTATATACAAGTGAAAATGGATATATATGAAATGTAACTATGTATATGTATGACTGAGTGACAATGAATAAACTGTACTGAGGAGCTGTGAGAGAATTGTACAGATATATGTAATAAACAAATTTGATTGAAATAAAATATCATTTGATTGTCAAACGAACTTGTCTATTATATTCTGTTTATATACAAGTACAATATACAGTGAATGTTTAAATAGTGGAGTTATACAGAGTTGTACTGTTTGAATGTTAGAGATAAAATATTATATTTAAATAAAATACTGTGTTAATATTTGAATGTCTGTACAGTAGTATTTCACTTAAATATAAATATTATATTCTTGTTTGAGGTGAATATAAAACAGTACAGTGACAAACACATTTAAGATAATATATACTTGTTTGTTATCATCAAACAAAAATCATATAATTGTGTATACAACACCGTTATATACAACACTGTGCTGGCCCCACAGTAGGATGTACCACTTCCTAAGGTGGAAACCCGTTTATTTTTAAGATGCACAGCAATGCCTACTGATGTCACAGCGTCTTAATTTTCCACAAGCAAGCAAGAACCATGCACGCACATGACTCTGTTGCATCCTGCGCTGTCAACACCCTCGCCTATTTGAACCTCTTACATTCAACTCAGTAACCATGCCCAGACCCCGACCTGGTTTGGGGTTCCCCGTTTGATACCAAGATGGGTTACTAACTGATAAGTTTCCCACATAAATGATACAAGCTACCCGCCTAGGCTTGCATCCCCATTATTAGGATTTTGACAGGTTATGCCTAAATGTTTAACAAGATAGCATAAACCCAACATGTAATATAGATTAAGTTTATCGGTTTTATACAAGATAACTTAACCCCTTCCACTGATTTAAGCAACATGTCATATAGGTTAAGTTTGACGGTTTTATACAAGATAACTTAACCCCTCCTACCGATTCAAGCAACATGTTATATAGGTTAAGTTTATCGGTTTTATGCAAGGTAACTTAACCCCTCTCACTGATTCAAGCAACATGTTATATAGGTTAAGTTTGTCGGTTTTATACAAGATAACTTAACCCCTCCCACTGCTTCAAGCAACATGTTATATAGGTTAAGTTTGTCGGTTTTATACAAGGTAACTTAACCCCTCCCACTGATTCAAGCAAGTTTACTTAACCCTCCTACTCGATTCGTCATGTCTACGTAACCACACAAGTTTAAATAGGTTAAGTGTTTCTCGTTAACAAATTCTTGTCATTTTTCATTTATGCACCAAACCTCTTACATTAAGTCGACCACTTGTGGTTGCTGGATATGTCGGGCAGTTCCGGGCAGACT
Organism: Allium sativum; assembly: GCA_030737875.1. Classification (NCBI taxonomy): domain Eukaryota; kingdom Viridiplantae; phylum Streptophyta; class Magnoliopsida; order Asparagales; family Amaryllidaceae; genus Allium; species Allium sativum. Next base: position 20,627 of record JASFAX010002267.1, read on the forward strand.
TCTACCACAAGCTAGACTTAACCTCGGGTCTTAGCACCATTACGTGTACATTTAACCCCTCGATCCCTCACATTAGATTAACCATTTTAGGTTGTTTGATATGTCGGGCGGTTCCGGACAGACTTTTACCACAAGTGTAATCTAACATCATGTCGAAGTGGAGTTACAGTTTCTAATTACTGTAGTCTTAGGCATATTTGTTCTTAGCTAATTATTCATGTTCATTACAAGTTATGCCCCAAAATCCCAATACAAGGTATGCCCTAATTTTCTAATACAAGTTATTCCCTAATTGCCCAATACAAGTTATGCCCCAATTTTAACATTTCCCATCGTTCCCCAATTTCACGCGTTTGCATATTTCAGCGGTATGCATAGGCTCGAAGGTAGCCTGGTTATAAAAATAAAAAGGGAAAGAGAACAAGAACAGGCATAATAACAAAACAGTCATATGTGGATAAAATTGACCATAATAAGAAGATAGGCATATAATGGCATAATTTGGGCATATAAGAACAATGGATCAGATGTACAAGTAATGATAGATCTATTATGGTTCAAGTTATTAATAGGCATAGGCTTAGATCCAACTTATAGACATGTCAAGATTACATTTTAAATGCTTATATCTAAAAATAACATAAATTCAAAAGGACTGGATCTAAGAACAAAGGAATGATTGTTGACGTTGTTGCACAGATCCTTGAATACGTATAACTCTTGTTGTTGTTGAAGAATAGGCTAATTCAATCTGAGCTGGGGCAGCATCTAGTTGTTTCCATTGTTTTTGGTGTGTAAAAACAATGAGAATGAGGTCCTATTTATAGCCTATAGTCAACGAACCTCGCTCAGAATTATGTCTTGGTGCAGGGGAGGAATCTTCCCAAATCTCGGTGGGGTCGACCCCAGGGTCGACATAGGGGTCGCCACCCCCCGTTATGGGGTCGACCCATGGGTCGACACCCATAGGGACTGGGGTCGACCCCTAACGGGCCGATTTCCTCCCTTCCCCGCGTCATTAATTTGAATTTTGGATTGGTTTTAAATATATATATATATATTATGCCTATATGTATACAAACTTCAAACCTTAATATCTTCTACATACGATGTCCGTTTTACGCAAAATCGGAGTTTGTCTTAAACAAAATTCCGAGATGAACGCAATGGCATAGTCCGTTTCACTTAATTCCAAATATTTAATTAATTATTCTTTAGTTTATCAACTTAATGTTTAAATTACGAGGTGTTACAGACCCTGAACTAGGTAGGGGTCAGGCACACTTACTGAGCTGATTATAAGAGGTTCATCTAAGTGGGGTTGTCTGATGGCGTGTTCCAACGGACTCATGTGCATGGATGGATCCGCTTGCTTGGGAAAATAAGACGCTATAGCACCAGTAGATATGGTTGTGCCTCTCAAAAAAGCGTTGCCACTTTAGGAAGTGATACATCCTACTTTGGTGGCCAGCACAGGGTATCTACGGGATAGGAAGTCGATCGATTGGGATAGTAATTATGGTACATCTAGTCCTCCTTGTTTATGAGCCCATTATAATCGTTGGGGGCAACACCTGCCATTTCTGTTGGGTTGCCCATTATTATCGTTGGGGGTAAAACCCGTCACTAGAAGTATACCTAGGTCTACCATTTGTTTCCGTTGGGATCATTTTGTTTCTGTTATACTAGTATTAGTGCAAAGAAAAGTACTTGAGAAGCGCAATATATTCTCTTTTGTTTATCCTGCTTAGTCTGTTATACATGTCTTATGATATTGTTATCTTTCTCATCAAGTTTATATGTCTATCATGATTTTTTTACTTATTTATATGCCAAAAGTAATTGGACTCGCCAGACAATGTCTGACCCGTTTTGTTTCCTTTTCTTTCTCTTTCTCTTCCTCCACCCCCTCCCCCCCAAGGTTCTCAGAGAGGGAACACTCAGGCTTGATTAGGATTCTCTCTTCTGCATCTTCTTGGAGCGACTTAGATGTACCGCTTGATTTCCTATCTACCTTGCTATGGCTATTCTTTTTGGGAACTATGCTTTTATATTACTGTACTCTAATGATTTTAGTGCAAGGCAGATATTTTAATTTGATGTAATGGGTTTTATGTACTTCAAACTTATGTTGTAACTGGATTTTAGACCACGATGTATTCTATTTGGAAAATAAAGTTTTAAATTCCGCTATTATTTTATATTTATCATGTGATGCTTTTATTTCTGTTTACCAATAACGCTTTACGAAAAATGCATTCTGTTAAAGAGTGACATTAACGGACATGGGGTGTCACATTTGGTATCAGAGCTGAAGGTTTCCAAATCGGATAAAAAGGTCTTGAAAATTATTTTTAAAAGGTTTTAAAAGAAAGCATTTTTAAAAGAAATGTATGTTTTGAAAAACATATTCCCCAAAGCCATATGAAATATCTTTCGATTCTGTATTTGAATCCCTTTTCCTTTTCATTTCAGCATGTCTGGGGACCGACTCTTTCCGAGGTGTTACGATATCAGCTTGGTTCCGCAGGTATCTTGAGGCTATAGCACCTGCCGAAAGCCAAGCAGACGCCCCTTCCCCAGTTGCAGCCGATGTTCCCCCTCCTCCTCCGCGAGCGGATAATTTCTCCAAGATATGCAAGGATTTCTGTGCTATGGGAGGAACATTACAACTAAAAGACCTTTTTATGACGTTTAAAAACCGCCATAAAAACTTTCTATGATGATTCCATAAACGCCATATATCAACATGTTATTATAAGTCTGGTAGATATTATGACGTGTAATTCTTGCAATAGAAAACATACTTTTGTTGCAATCTCAAACATACCATATTAGTGCAACTGCTTTTCTATAGCTTGTGATGCATGCTATGGAAATTTTTTATGGCGCATCCACACGCTATGGAAAGTATTTATGACACATCAAAACACGTTATGAAAAATTCACTACTACCTACTGTAGCATCCTTTTGCTGTTATAAAAAACATTCAAAACATTATATTGCAATATTTTGCTGTCATAATATTCAAAGTTTACAATTTCTAAATTTATCAATATATTATAACAATTCAAAAAACAACATATTTGTCACATTAATACAAGTACACAAATGGAGTCGTAAGCCAAATCAATATATATATATACATACATACACCAATAATATTTCATACATAGTGAATTCAAACAGAAAAATTAACAATACATATGACTATAGCAAACCAAAACGATACATATTAAAAATATTAATGAACGTTGACAAGCATAACCGATTTGAAGAAGAAAGAGTGTGGCATCGTATATCAGCCTCAAAACCGTCATACACCATCTGTCAAGAAGAACGATAAACATACGTATATTAGTGAGTGTATACAAGTATGTATAATTAAAGAAGACTCATTGGCCAAAGACAAAAGGAACAAAAAAAACAGATATGAGCAATATATCATTTTTCTGTTTTCAATTCTTCCACCAAAACAGATAATGACCACATGATTATTTCTCATTGATCCCAACTTAGATCAGGTTAAATGATCTAAATTTGGAATTCTGGAAAACGGATGCAACTAACAAATTAGTGAGTACACTCGCTGAACCAATTATAACGGATATTAACACAGTAAAAGGGGCCAGATTGAACTATGCTGGAGATTTAGTCCAAGCGAAATTTGATTTCTCATATCCTACTACAGTACATGGCATGAACTATGATAGTGACGATACTGATATTCAAATATCATGTGTGTAAACAAAAATTATGTTCAAATTGTGCACAGTATACGGACACAGCACACTAAAAATAGAGAATGCTAATAGGATATTACAAGCATAAGAGTAAGCATTAGAGCAAGAAGACTTGAAGAAGAAAAGTGTGGAACGAGGGCTTCGCTTACACTGTTGAGGACTGCCAATGATCCAGTGCAAAAGCACACCAGTGATCTAAATGTAGTGCAAGAGATTCTGCATGCTACCTCTCGATTGCCTCTTGTTTTCACTGAAATTTTGTTGGACTTACCAGGTTCAAATCGCCCAGGTAAGAAACATTAGTGCAGTTGCTCTTGCCACAACTATCATTGTAGTAATGACATCTGCAAAAAATGAAAATTAGTAAAGAATTTATTATATAAAACATCCTGCAAGGAACTTATCAATTCAAGGACATTTTTTATCGTAAAAGCAAAACCCACGACATTGGCAAAAAACATAACCTTAGTCAAAAAGATAATTGAGAGAAAGTCACGATAATTGAAGCTAATAACCATAATGCCTATGTTTAGAGATAATCCACCTTGAGCGGTTCAAAAATTTGAATGGAAGCCTCGTCAGGAATGAAACAACCTCCAATATCAGTAAAATTATAAGGATTGTTATGAAAGAATGATTGTTGGACTAACAAGCAACCCTTACAAAAAAGAAGATTGCACAAAAAAAAAACAGATCCCAGTTATTTTTAGTAAGTTATTGAGAGATAGATGAAGTAAGAAAATGTACTTTGTTGCATGCTGCCTTAAAATTATATCAAGAACCCATAGTGCTTCTTGAGAGTTTTCACTGTCCTGACCTCTTAAAGCCAAAGCAATCACCTGCATTGTAATTTTTGTTGAAAAATTAAGCTCCACTTTGATTTTCTTTGTCTGATAAGGACGCCTCATGTGGATGCATTCACTTTCAACAGGACTGTCATTCCCATTTTGGTTTACATGATATTGAGTAGCGGTCCTACCAAAAATATAGGACATTCATAAGTTACTAAATCATTCAAGGGGCAAAACAAGGAAAAGAACATAAATGGTTTGGTGTTCAATTAAATAATTCATGTAAAGGACGCAAGTCACAGGTAATAGCATGGGTCATGAACAATGTAGTAACCTACGTAATGATTCATAGGCCCATGAAAACACCAAAAGACATATATAGGGACATGCTTATATTTTTATCACTCACACGCAAGATGCCGCTCATATCTACAAACATATACAATTCTGACTCATGTACATATAGGCATAGGCACTCCCATAGTTGAACTCTACCGCACACTTAAAATAATGGCACACACTCATGCACACAGGCTATATACTGAGCAGCTTCTGCATTGCAGCAGCAGTCCTGTTGCTGCTGCAGTTTACAACAGCTGGTTTCAATGATAGTCCCTATATATGTCACATGGTTTGTTGTACTTGTTGAACTTGAATATTTTATCAAAGGGTTATTTAGCATTCTTAGTAGTTTCTCAATGGTATTTTTAGATATTACACTCTTCATAACTATTTTTGCCCATGTTGGAAATGAAATTTCAATATATCATTTACTAACAAACAAAGTGCATCACTTACTAAGCCTATCAAAATTTATTAGCAACTAATAAAAATTTATCAGAAATAAACATAAGAGATGAAAGCAAAATTCTAATGATGCATTACTTAGAACCCTTGAGATCATTAACATCATGTGGTATAGGAGTGATGGTTTCAAGCATTGCACTGTGAACCATGAACTGGGCTTTGGCTCTTTAGGATGTCCCTTTGTATTGACATCTTCACTGCATGCCTTTGTTATAGCCTGAAACTTGTCATTCTCGATGTTCGTAATGCAAAAATCTTCAGTGTGCCTTAATGATGGCACATGCTCCATTCAAATGTGAGTCCTCTTCATGATGATCTACATCTATTTTTACAGGTTTGGAACACAACTGTAGACAATAATTTTAACAACGTTGGGGACTGATTTCCCTGATCTAGTTGTAAACTCAAATTAGATATTTTTTTGTTTTGTCTAGTCCATAGCCTTAACCAATCCCATTTTTTCCCTATAGTCCACCTCCCACACCTAGTTGTTCAATCTTTTATATCGAACAAATGAGAACTAACCATGCTTCTTTCATATTTCCTGCTAATATTATAGAAGCATGTTAAAAATACACATCACATTTCAAATATTCAAGATGTATTCATATTAAATAAGTTTGAGAACCAATTTAAGTATAAAATGATCTAATAGGTTGTATGTATGAAATTATAACAAATAGTATTCTCTAGTTGTTGCACCCGAATCTTCATTGTACAAAATAACACTACAGGTGCTATGTACATTTGCCAATTATTGTATGGTATTAACAATCAAGATAAATTGTTCTTCTTCTTCTTCTTCTTGTTTTTACAAGATAAAAAGAAAGAAAAAGAAATAGTAATGGTACTAGCAGCTCAAACCACCACGAGATTTCCTGAAAATAATTAGTGCACCAAAAGATATATAAAAAACATTAATTTAGTTTTCCCTTTACTAGTAGACTAATAGCATATACAGTCCAATAGTTTGATTCACTGATTACAAAATAATTATATTCATGTGGTGTAAATGTTTAATTGCAGTATTAAAACAGGAAATGGCAGTATCGGCAGGATTAATACCAAATGTTATATTAGTTATATAATAACTGAACAAGGAAACATAAATATAAAACACATTAGTTGCAGGTTCTTACATCACTTTTCTGTACTTTTATTGTTTACTGTGAGACAAAACTGGAAACCTGCCTATGCTATATATAAGTTTTAATTAAAATATTTAGATTTGCATAGGATAATTCTAATCATCTACCTGTAAAAGAGGGAGATAAGGAGGGCATGCTAATCTGCCAAGTAAATTTTGCATTCTTGAGTGCTGCAGATAGTACCTGCTATTCATCTCCTAGATGAGTGCCTTTGAAACGGTATGTCCTCTACTAAAACCAGGGAAGGGAATGCAGAAAAAGAAAAAAAACTTTCGTTATAATAATAATAGTAATAATATTTATAATAATGATAATAATGATAAATCCTTCTAAAATTGGATGCTTGGGTCAGCCGTAGCATATAATTTACAAACAAATCTAATATAGTTGCCATGCAAATAAAAAATTATGATCCAACCATGAAGTTTAAAAAAATACTCTTACATATCTTTAGTTTTATACATCGGTTAAAAATATGATCTATCGATCATATTTTTATAAATTCAAACCACATTTCTACACATATTAACAAATCTTAATATTAATTAAAAATAAAATCTAATAAATGGACTTCTTTGATGTTAGCAATATTTATTAACTAACAATACAAATAAAAACTAAAATTTAACAAGCACATTGTACAAACTAGTTAATACACTTGGACATGGTGCTAAAGGTCACATGCTCGATTCTCATCCTGTGGAATCGAACTAATATGTCACGTAGCATGTTATATACTATCTACAGTATGATTTCGTGTGTTTCATTACACTTGTATATTAATACTTGATTTGAAAACATAAACATTTGATTCGACAACACAAACTTCCAAAATTGCTTTTAGATATTTTTATCTTTCTATATCACTTATAAAATAGGATTTAACGATTAAACAGTTTTTACTACAAATATTAAAAAAAAATCAATATCACCTAAAAATAGGAATATAACAAATAAATAATATTACAACTTCGTTCTTTATTAATTAATAAAACTAATAAAACTTAAAATTAATACAAAATTAGGTAGCAACTTAGAAATAAAAACTCAAACTAATTACACATGATTTCAATATAAGATATGATGAAATATTCATGCAGGAAAACCATTTTCTCTTTAATATGTTAAAAATATACAATTTATAAAAACATGATCGACGCGCAAAGCAAGTTTATGATCAAGCACGAAGCATGTACTATAACGTTCGAATAGATATATAAATTAAATATATTTAGCCATCGATGGTCTGTTATCTGACATTGTATGCCTTCTTTTGTTCTTGTAGTGAATGTTAGTTATTTATGTTTCTATATAGGATTTATCTATTTGGGAGATTACATTGTGCAACAAACTCGGACTATATTTGTTACATTGTAATAGTCTTAATTTATGGTCATGCACAGTCCTAAGGAACCTGTCTTTATTTCATGACTAGAACATATAAATTACATTGTTAATGTATTAAATTCAAATTTTACACGTAACTTTGATAAAAAATGTATAAAGAATTAAGTTACTTTTTTTTGGAATGGCCGGTAATGTGACGATCCCAAAACCCCATGACACGGTGTTAAGGATAATCATTGGAATATAACACATTAATCATCATTAGCAGATCACAGATAATAGCATAAACAGAAAATAGAATAATTTACACACATATGACAGCGGAATCATATAGATATCATCACATCAGAGAAGCACAGTACAGGATACAACTTAGTGCATAATGATACATAATCAGTCACCATCGCCTGAGGCGGAATCATACATAAAGAGTACACAAAAGGAATATCAGTCTACATCGCCAGTGGCGGAATCATAATATAGATACAATAATGGCGGAGAATATCCAAGTCAGCACGGTGTAGTCAAGCCTCGCCATGAGCCAAAATGTGCGTCAGAAACCTGTAACTAGGCTGCCCATGTGGAAATGGGGGCACCCGAGTTTGCAAGGTGAAACAAACTACGAGTCAGTCATGGGACTGGTATGAGAAATCTATTCAACTTATTAACAACAATAATAAGGCAAATCAAAGGACCACGCCACTTTCGCGGAACGGGTTTACTCCAATGAGTGCTAGTGCATGAAATAAAGTAAATGATTGAATCAACGCAATGCTTTTTGTAAAATGAAGCCATTATAAGACTCAGGTCCCATCACACAATGCAACGCAAGCCGGATGATAGAGTTTTTACCTTATAATGGCCAAAGATGCTTCATACGGATAAAACAAAAGTGTTTGGTATTATTACTAGTGCATATATGTTTCAAAAGCAAATTCAATCATAAATATCAATCATAGGCGGCATAAATGACCCATACCACTATGTCGCCATACTAGTAATACAATCACGTCCGCATATTTCGTATTGGAAATTGGATTCCTTCATGAGTCGAGGCAAGGGGCAAGCTCCTCTCCGTTCGAGACACTCTAGCAAATGTCCCAGGACCCCACTATGATCCTTGGAATCGGCTGGGCCGGTCCTCTCTTACTTTTGAGGATTGGCAATTCCTGAACACACGTTTCCCGGTCCTTACAGACCTATAATCGAGGCGCCTCGCATTCCAACAACCACACAGGTGAAAAGTATATATAATGTCAGGGCTGGTAGGTCACTGACACCACCATAGCTAGAAAGAAACGTCATGCACTCCCAGCGGTCCGTCTCCCGTTTTTGACTCATACTGAGGTGTGAGGCTCGCCAATTCACGTTATACACAAAGCTACGTCACACAGACCATGCTTTGATCATCAACCACAAAACTTTGCTTTGCAACAGAAGCCTTGATCATATGCCACTTAGGCGTGCCACACAGGCAATCTGCTCCATGCGACTGATTCCTGTCAATACATAACCTCTGAGCTTGTACGTCTCAGAGAAGGGCGTTAAGCAAGAGAATAAATTCTCCGCCGCCAAACAGATATATATATTTAACAGAGATCAATCAACATAGAACAAAATCCAATGTCAGACACACAGTCCATTTACAAGTCCGTTCTGGGTCTGAACGAAACCGGAGGCACCAATTCCTCGCATATCCGTACAATCAACAATATGTTTGGACGGCTACTACTTCAATTCCTTCATGGTAGCTACTCCAATCACGAGCATCAGTAGCGCCCATCCATCCAATGTGGAGATCGTTGGTCTTCAGTCGTCTTCGACTCTTCGACTTCTCAACGTCGATCGATTATTTGAAATGAGATAAACTCGGCCTTTTCAAATAATCCACGTATATTTAGATTTTCAAATCAATCAATCACATGGTTGGACTATTCAACTATCACATTTCAGTTATTTAGTTATAATTTTCATGTCAAATACATTCAACCATCACATATCAAGCAAACACAACAAAATTGGTTTATTTCCACTCTATATCGTCCATAATATCTCATAACGATATATCGCCGTTTTTATTTAATTAAAAACGGCCATATTTAATTAAACGACGTTTCAGGCCGTGTCGATGCACTGGCGCTGCTTTTCACAAATTTTGTTTTACACATATATGAAAATCTAACTGTTGGATCTTCACAAATTTTACATCATTAGGAAGGTCATTTCAAAACGAATCCAACGGTTTCAGTTTTGGGAAAATCCGACGGTCGGATTTTCCACACCAACCATTTGAAGTTACGATTTCAATTTACGAACTGCAGCGTCGTTATTCGATTTAATTTAATTATATTTATATATATATATATATATATAATCGTTTCTGGCGCTGTTTTTCTTCAGTTTTGAATTAAACATTCCAGACAATCCAACCGTCGGATCTTCACAAAGTTGGTGCCGTTGGGAAGATATTTCCAAGGCGAACCCAACGGTTGAGGTTTCGGGAAAATCCAATGGTCGGATCTTCCGCACTAGTCGTTTGAAATCACGGTTTCAAAATATGAACTGCACGGCCACGTTTCGTTTTAATTCTATTTATATTTATATATTTATATAAATATAGTTCATTCAAAAATTCCTATATCGTTTCCACTTCAATTATTTCACTAACGCCTTTAATTTTTGGAAAATTTCGCCATAACCTCCTTTGTACGGGAGGGTCTGGGAAAATTCCCAAATAGCCACACGGGCGTCTCATATCAAAAAGAAAAAGAAAAAGCCAAGCGGCTAGCCAATAGGCTCATAAAATTATCACCCAAACAAAGCGGTAAATGTGTACCTATTTGTCGGGCACAAAATTCTACTTCTCTTCTCTAGCCCCTTTTGCTTTAACCTGTTCAATAGATATGCATGTACATATATACAATTTCTAACATTTATCATTTTTCCATTCCATTTCATATTTGATTTGCTTTGGTTTAAAAACATCATTCATTCTAATGTTGCATGCATAGGTTAAAATCATATCATTAGCTAGTTAATGTATATTTCAACTCATGCACGTTTATTTGAACAAGTGGCTATTTTTAACACTTCACATTTCAAAGATGATGATTTTGGCGAACTAAAATAGATTTCAACACATGACTATTTTATTTAGTTCCTATGCATGTTAAAAACAATATTTCTATCACAAATATTTATTTCAACGTCCGCATATCTTTAGCATGTCACACATATGATAAAAATGATATTTTTATCATTTAAAATATTTATTCAACCAATGGATGGTTTCAACACTTCATAGTTTCAATAAAAATGTAATTTTTAATGTTCGATCTTTTTATTCAACACATGAACTTTTCCACAACACACACTTCTCAACAAATGAGCATTTCCACACATGGACATTTTATTTATGTTGTTCATATTAGAAAGATGGAATTTTTATTGTTGAAACTATTTATATAAGGCGAATATCTTTCATACTTCATATATATATAAAAATGTGATTTTTATTGTTTAAAACACTCCATTCATTCACAAATGAATTTAATTTTCACACAACTCTTTTCAACACATGAATGTTTCCACACATGGACACAGTTTCAATATATGGCTTTAATTTCAATGCATGTAAAATAATTTCAACATATGAAAATAATTCTAACACACAAAGATTATTCAAAATTTCGGTAGCATAACGGCAGGGTAGTTAAAACCGGCACCGTCCCTAGTACGGCTCCTCGCTCTACCTTAAAACCTCGCGGTTTTTGACAATGGGGATTCATGCATCTAATTCGCACGCAGGCGGCATGTTTATTTTTATTTCCACAAATATTTCCAATTCATTTCAATCACCAATGGGTATTTTTCAACCACAACCAAACAATATCAACCACAAACAATTATTCAACCATTCGTATTTTTCATCCAATATTTCACACCAATTCACCACAATAAATATCGTCCATGGTTTGTGGACGAGGGGAGTGTGTATATATATATATATATATATATATATATATATATATATATATATAATATTTGCTATATTTCACTAGCATTTCAACACATATATCAATTATTCTATGCATGTAAAAATTCATACTTCGCTTATATAGCTTACACTACGCATGTACATGAGGTATACAACACGTATGTAATTTATATTTCACTTATATAAATTATACACGACATTTTCCATTCAATTTCACGTTAATTTAGATTTCTCACCTTGGTTTTCTGAGCGCTAAAAATCGATACGATGTCAGAAAAATCCGCAGCTTCCTCTATTGGGTAGAGAGCTTCCTTGCGGTCTCGATGTTTCCTGTTTCATCGAATTTCGTCAACACACCAAAAAGATATGATTTTTCAAAGTGTAAAGATCAAAGAAAAACGCACTTTCAGAAAGCTTCAAAACTAGGTTTGCGGTTTTCGCGAGAACCGGGACACGAGGGGACGATCAGGAAGTTGGAGGTGGAAGAGCTTCGAGAGGGCTACAGGTGCGCGGCGGTTTGGTGGGGTTCGGTGGCGCAGATCGGCGGCGGCGGCGGTTTGAAGGTCGGAAGTTTGGAAGGGGATATCTCGACGTAGAGGCGACGATCGGGGGAGCTCCTTATATGGATTTGAAGAGGGGAGGGAGAACTACAAAAAGTTGAACTGGGGGAGGAGCTAATTCGAGCTGTGGTAATCGGAAATCGCCAGGGAAGGGGAAAAGGGGTTTCCGCCGTCGAAGTCGGGGTCGGGGGGGGGGGGGGTTTCTGATTTTTTTATTTTTATTTATGAATGGAGAAATATGATTGGTCGAGGATTATATTTAATTTTTAAATAGTGTTTTCTCAAACGAAATCCTTTTTAAATCCAACGACTGTCGCCCTTAGCTAAATACCCCCATTCCGGACACAATGGGATATGTTTCGTAGGCCAATTCGACCGTTACAGTCAGTTATTTTTCAAATTAAAGTATAAAACATTTAATTTTTAACTCTGAACGCACATTTCAATTTTCCAGGGCCACAAACTGATTCGAAAAATTCCAGAAAAATAAATCTAGCTATGTTTTGACACTACGGTCCCAACAAAACTAGTTTCGTCGAATTCTGAGGTCGTTTGAAAAATGGCCATTTTCTGGTCGATCCAATTTAACAAAAATCGACCAAACACATTTTCTTTTGCCACGCTCACATACTAGCTTCAAAAATTATGAAATTTGAAACCCAGCAATAGTTTGACATCCCGGACCCAACAAAAGTGGTTTCGTCGAATTCCGAGGTCGTATGCAAAATATCAATTTTTCAGGGCTATATATTCTATATACCGACTCTTCTGAAAATTCATTCGGCCATAACTTTTGATTCCCGTTATGAAACTTCGATTTTTCAGATTCGTTAGAAAGGTATTGACTAACAGATTTAAGTATTTTTGGTTTCGCTAAAATCCATTATATTTTCCACCCTGCACAGTCAGTCAAAGTATGAATTCAAATTTTCAAACTGACTCACTATTTCTAATTCACTATTTTATTGAAATATTCTATTTCAATTGTTCAAATTCCTTTGAAATAATCAATTTAAAAATTTTAACTTGGCTCGTATTTTCCGGGTTATTACAATCTCCCCTACTTAAAACTTTTCGTCCTCGAAAAGGAAATAACCAGTAAAGTAGGAAATAAAATGTAAATGCAAAGTATTGTAAAGGTACCTTGCACTGGAGTTAGTCAGAGATATCCACTCTGCATTTGGGGTAAGCTTGCTTAATGCTTTCCTCAGTCTCCCAAGTACAGTCTCTAGGATCACTGCTCCACTGCACTTTAACTAAATGAACCTTTTTGCTTCTGAGTTCTCTAGTTTCTTTGCCAACAATCTTTAATGGCTCTCTCCTGAGTGCTAATTCTGGAGTTATCTCCACATCCCGTTGCGCTGCTTCTTCTACAACAAGATCCGGATAATGCACATGTCTCCTAAGTTGAGATACGTGAAATACATTGTGCACTCCAGGCAACCAATCTGGTAATTGAACCCTATAAGCAAGAGTTCCAATTCGCTCAAGTATAGGAAAGGGACCAATAAATCTCGGTGCCAACTTCCCAGTCTTTCCAAATCTGATTACTCCTCTCATCGGAGAAACCTTTAAATAAACATGATCACCAACAGCAAATGTCAAATCTCTCCTTCTAGAGTCTGCATAACTTTTCTGTCGGCTTTGGGCGGTTTTCAATCGCTTCTTGATGAAGTCCACTTTATCAGATGCTTCCCTAATCATATCGGGCCCTAGTACAAGTCTGTTGCCAGGTTCTACCCAACATGTAGGAGATCTGCATGGTCTGCCATATAATGCTTCAAATGGTGACATTCTCAAACGTGCTTGATAGCTATTGTTATATGAGAATTCTGCCAAATGCAAATGATCTTCCCATGACCCACCAAAATCGATTATACAAGCCCGCAATAAATCTTCTAGAATTCTATTCACCCGCTCAGTTTGGCCATCTGTTTGTGGGTGATAAGCGGTGCTCATATTCAGTTTTGTCCCCAATTCTGTCTGGAAAGCCTCCCAGAATTTGCTAGTAAATAGGGGATCTCTATCACTGACTATGCTGATGGGAATTCCATGCAGCTTAACAATTTCTTTGAAATATATCTGTGCTAGACTTTGGGCAGTTCTATTGGATCTGACAGGTATAAAATGGGCAGTCTTCGTGAAGCAATCTACGATTACCCAAATGCTGTCATTACCTTTCTTGGTTCGCGGCAAACCATCTATGAAGTCCATGGAAATCTGTTCCCATTTCCAGCCTGGGACTTCCAACAGTTGCAACAGTCCAGCTAACTTCTGTTCGTCACTCTTGACCAATTGACAAGTAGGGCATCTGCTAACATACAAAGAAATATCCCTTTTCATTGCCTTCCACCAGAAAGTGCGTTTGATATCGTTGTACATTTTACTAACCCCAGGATGGATGCAAAATTTGGATTTATGGCATTCATCCAGCACTTCTCTTTTAAGCTCGGGAATGTCGGGAACACATATTCTTCTATTCAGCCTCAGAACTCCTTCTCTATCTATTAGGAAACTGGAGCTTTCGCCCCTTTGAATCCTTTTTACCATCTCTTTCACAAAATTGTCACTTTTCTGGAGAACAGATATCCTATCAATCAGTCCAGGTGTAATTATAAGATTGGCAATGATTGCGATTTTTCTACTAAGTCCATCCGCTACCACGTTAGCCTTCCCCGGCGTATACAGGATATCAAGATCATACGCTGCAAGAAATTCTAGCCAACGCTGCTGTCTCAGATTCAGATCTTTCTGGGTATATAAATACTTCAATGATTGATGATCTGTGTACAGTATAAATTTCTCACCCAATAAATAATGCCTCCAGATTTTCAAGGCAAAAACGATGGCTAGCAACTCAAGATCATGAGTCACATAATTCTTTTCATGCGGTTTCAGCTGGCGGCTTGCATAAGCGACTACTTGGCCTTTCTGCATTAACACTGCGCCAAGACCTCTAATAGAAGCATCTGTCCAAACCATTAAATCCTGATTGCCATCAATAATTGTTAACACTGGAGCGGTGGTCAGCTTCGATTTCAATTCCTGGAAAGCTTCTTCACAGTCGGAAGTCCACTTAAACTTCTCATGTTTCTTTGTGAGCTTCGTTAATGGACCGGATATCTTCGAAAAATCCTTAACGAACTTTCGATAATAACTAGCCAACCTCATAAAACTTCTAACTTCTGTGGGAGTAGTGGGTTGTTTCCAGTCTTGAATCGCTATTATTTTGCTTGGGTCAACAGAAATTCCTTTCTCTGACACGACATGGCCAAGAAATTTAACTTCTTCTTGCCAGAAGACACATTTAGAGAATTTGGCTTTGAAGACGTTCTTCCTTAGAATCTCCAATACTTGTTCTAAGTGTCTTTCATGCTCGGGTTTTGATTTGGAGTAGATTAAAATATCATCGATGAATACGAGGACAAATTTATTCAGAACTCCCCTGAACACTCTATTCATTAGATCGACAAAGTATGCTGGAGCGTTGCATAGGCCAAACGGCATTAATTACCATTCATAAAATATGTCTGGGCCTCTGAAAGCTGTCAAAGGAACACACTCTTCTGCTATTCTCAATTGATGAAAACCTGTAGCTAGGTCCATTCGGGAAAATACCTTCGCCCCGTTCAATTGGTCTAGCAAATCATCAATGCGGGGTAGTGGATATTTATTTTTAAGCGTCTGTTTGTTGAGGTCTCGGTAATCAACACATAACCTAAGAGTACCGTCTGACTTCGGGACAAACACAACAGCTGCACCCCAATTGGAAAAACTCGGTCTGATTAGACCTTTCCACAACAGTTGACGAGTTTGATCGCCTAATTCTTCTTTTTCTTTCGGAGTCATTCTACGAATTGGATGCACCACGGGTCTGGCATTGGGAATTAGATCGATTCGGAATTCTATTTCTCTTTGCGGAGGTAAGTTTTCAACTTCTTCAAACACATCCGCAAAGTTTCTAACAATCGGAATCTTTTCCATGGAAGTGGGGATAAGTTCTAATGCCAACCAAAAATTTTCTCTATTCGGATTCGAACCATGACAGGGAACCGTAATATATCCAAGCTTCGTTCGAATTTTAACGATTCTTTCTGCGCAATTCACTTCGGCTTCATGTTTCGTTAACCAATCCAGCCCGAGAATAATATCGAATTCGGGGAAATCCATAACGATTAAATCAAAAGGAAACTTGTATCGAGAAAAAGAAATAGCAGCTTTACAATATGAACCGAGAGTAATAGGACCCCCTATCGGGTTATGAACTTCAACCAATTCTTTGAGCTTTCGCTGTTTTAACTTTAATTTGTGCACTGTGTTACTAGCAATAAAACTACGCGATGCACCTGTGTCAAATAATACAGAAACAGGAATACTTTTAATTTTAAGGGTACCTCCCAAAACATCGGGTTTACCTGCTCCATCGGAAGCAGCTGGCGGGCTAGACCCGTCATAGACATGAGCTACTGTAGCTTTCTTCAGCAAAGGGCAGTCTTTGACCAGATGATCGGTCTTGCGACAGTTGAAGCACGAGCAAGGGTTCTGAGAGCCTTGGCTCGAGCCTTGAGAATTTGTTTTCTGCCTCTTCGGAGCTGTGCAGACGTTTGAGTAGTGCCCCGGCTTACCGCAGTTAAAGCAATTTCCTCTTGGCGGCTTGCCAGTCTGAGGTTTCGAAGATGCTGCTTGGCTTGACTCGCCCTGATTTACAGCAGGCTTGCGCTTGTTTCCGGCTTGGCTTCTAGCGCGATCCTGATCCAGATGCCTTTGATCAAGGTCTTCATAGTTGCATGTCATTTCCACTAGCTCGTTGAAATCCAGCTTGACATGGGCCATGGCTCTATCATGATATTGTCGTCTTAGCCCAAGAATAAACCTCTTATTTTTGGATTTCGCGGTGGTGACGAGCTCTGGAGCATAGGGCGACAACATTGTAAATTTGTTCAGATAATCCTGCACGGAAAGATCCCCTTGCTGGAGATTGGCGAAGTCATCGTGCATTCTTTCTAGAGCTTGTTCTGGGACATATTTCTCCTTGAAGAGTTCTTTGAATCCATCCCATGTTCTTCCAGCTTCTCTATTCCCGGCGGTAAGAGATTCCCACCATAATTCAGCTTGTTCCTGCATAAGCCAGGCGCCCATAATAGCTTTGTCTTCGTCTCCAAGCCTTAGGCCTTCAAGAATTTTCTCGCATGTTTTGAGCCATGCAAGGGCCTCTATTACAGTGCCAGTTCCCGAGAAGGTCTTGCCTCCTAAGTTCTTATATCTCTTAGCTACACGGTCAAGCTCGAAGTATTGAGCTGTCGGAGGTTGTATCAAAGGTCCTTCTTGAGCTGGGATTTCTCCCCTTCCTCGGCCTCGGCCGGCACGGCCTCCTCTAGCGGTGGCTGCTCTGGTAGCCATTTGTCAAATTCTGTATAAGCAACGAAAAAAGTCAGCTAACAGAAATGATAGTCTATTGCATAGTTAAGCAGAAATTTCTACGGAAAGATAACGATGGACTGATCAATTGTTTTTGCTATTCTGCTCAGCTCATTCTAGGACTTTACTAGTCCTATCTCTAATGAGCGACTCGCCTTAGAATACCACTGATCCTATTTTGACGAAGTGTTTAATGTGTTAGACTCCAGAACTAAGGTTAACCAAAGCTCTGATACCAGTTGTGACGATCCCAAAACCCCGTGACACGGTGTTAAGGATAATCATTGGAATATAACACATTAATCATCACTAGCAGATCACAGATAATAGCATAAACAGAAAATAGAATAATTTACAAACATATGACAGCGGAATCATATAGATATCATCACATCAGAGAAGCACAGTACAGGATACAACTTAGTGCATAATGATATATAATCAGTCACCATCGCCTGAGGCGGAATCATACATAAAGAGTACACAAAAGGAATATTAGTCTACATCGCCAGTGGCGGAATCATAATATAGATACAATAATGGCGGAGAAAATCCAAGTCATCACGGTGTAGTCAAGCCTCGCCATGAGCCAAAAGGTGCGTCAGAAACCTGTAACTAGGCTGCTCGTGTGGAAATGGGGGCACCCGAGTTTGCAAGGTGAAACAAACTACGAGTCAGTCATGGGACTGGTATGAGAAATTTATTCAACTTATTAACAACATTAATAAGGCAAATCAAAGGACCACTCCACTTTCGCGGAACGGGTTTACTCCAATGAGTGCTAGTGCATGAAATAAAGTAAATGATTGAATCAACGCAATGCTTTTTGTAAAATGAAGCCATTATAAGACTCAGGTCCCATCACACAATGCAACGCAAGCCGGAGGATAGAGTTTTTACCTTATAATGGCCAAAGATGCTTCATACGGATAAAACAAAAGTGTTTGGTATTATTACTAGTGCATATATGTTTCAAAAGCAAATTCAATCATAAATATCAATCATAGGCGGCATAAATGACCCATACCACTATGTCGCCATACTAGTAATACAATCACGTCCGCATATTTCGTATTGGAAATTGGATTCCTTCATGAGTCGAGGCAAGGGGCAAGCTCCTCTCCATTCGAGACACTCTAGCAAATGTCCCAGGACCCCACTATGATCCTTGGAATCGGCTGGGCCGGTCCTCTTTTACTTTTGAGGATTGGCAATTCCTGAACACACGTTTCCCGGTCCTTACAGACCTATAATCGAGGCGCCTCGCATTCCAACAACCACACAGGTGAAAAGTATATATAATGTCAGGGCTGGTAGGTCACTGACACCACCATAGCTAGAAAGAAACGTCGTGCACTCCCAGCGGTCCGTCTCCCGTTTTTGACTCTTACCGAGGTGTGAGGCTCGCGAATTCACGTTATACACAAAGCTACGTCACACAGACCATTCTTTGATCATCAACCACAAGACTTTTCTTTGCAACAGAAGCCTTGATCATATGCCACTTAGGCGTGCCACACAGGCAATCTGCTCCATGCGACCGATTCCTGTCAATACATAACCTCTGAGCTCGTACGTCTCAGAGAAGGGCGTTAAGCAAGAGAATAAATTCTCCGCCGCCAAACAGATATATATTTAACAGAGATCAATCAACACAGAACAAAATCCAATGTCAGACACACATTCCATTTACAAGTCCGTTCTGGGTCTGAACGAAACCGGAGGCACCAATTCCTCGCATATCCGTACAATCAACAATATGTTTGGACGGCTACTACTTCAATTCCTTCATGGTAGCTACTCCAATCACGAGCATCAGTAGCGCCCATCCATCCAATGTGGAGATCGTCGGTCTTCAGTCGTCTTCGACTCTTCGACTTCTCAACGTCGATCGATTATTTGAAATGAGATAAACTCGGCCTTTTCAAATAATCCACGTATATTTAGATTTTCAAATCAATCAATCACATGGTTGGACTATTCAACTATCACATTTCAGTTATTTAGTTATAATTTTCATGTCAAATACATTCAACCATCACATATCAAGCAAACACAACAAAATTGGTTTATTTCCACTCTATATCGTCCATAATATCTCATAACGATATATCGCCGTTTTTATTTAATTAAAAACGGCCATATTTAATTAAACGACGTTTCAGGTCGTGTCGATGCACTGCGCTGCTTTTCACTAATTTTGTTTTACACATATATGAAAATCTAACCGTTGGATCTTCACAAATTTTACATCATTAGGAAGGTCATTTCAAAACGAATCCAACGGTTTCAGTTTTGGGAAAATCCGACGGTCGAATTTTCCACACCAACCATTTGAAGTTACGATTTCAATTTACGAACTGCAGCGTCGTTATTCGATTTAATTTAATTATATTTATATATATATATATAAATATAATCGTTTCTGGCGCTGTTTTTCTTCAGTTTTGAATTAAACATTCCAGACAATCCAACCGTCGGATCTTCACAAAGTTGGTGCCGTTGGGAAGATATTTCCAAGGCGAACCCAACGGTTGAGGTTTCGGGAAAATCCAATGGTCGGATCTTCCGCACTAGTCGTTTGAAATCACGGTTTCAAAATATGAACTGCACGGCCACGTTTCGTTTTAATTCTATTTATATTTATATAAATATAGTTCATTCAAAAATTCCTATATCGTTTCCACTTCAATTATTTCACTAACGCCTTTAATTTTTGGAAAATTTCGCCATAACCTCCTTTGTACGGGAGGGTCTGGGAAAATTCCCAAATAGCCACACGGGCGTCTCATATCAAAAAGAAAAAGAAAAGGCCAAGCGGCTAGCCAACAGGCTCATAAAATCATCACCCAAACAAAGCGGTAAATGTGTACCTATTTGTCAGGCACAAAATTCTATTTCTCTTCTCTAGCCCCTTTTGCTTTAACCTGTTCAATAGATATGCATGTACATATATACAATTTCTAACATTTATCATTTTTCCATTCCATTTCATATTTGATTTGCTTTGGTTTAAAAACACCATTCATTCTAATGTTGCATGCATAGGTTAAAATCATATCATTAGCTAGTTAATGTATATTTCAACTCATGCACGTTTATTTGAACAAGTGGCTATTTTTAACACTTCACATTTCAAAGATGATGATTTTGGCGAACTAAAATAGATTTCAACACATGACTATTTTATTTAGTTCCTATGCATGTTAAAAACAATATTTCTATCACAAATATTTA
The DNA here is from genome assembly GCA_030737875.1 of Allium sativum. Classification (NCBI taxonomy): domain Eukaryota; kingdom Viridiplantae; phylum Streptophyta; class Magnoliopsida; order Asparagales; family Amaryllidaceae; genus Allium; species Allium sativum. Next base: position 41,676 of record JASFAX010002267.1, read on the forward strand.
TTTCAACGTCCGCATATCTTTAGCATGTCACACATATGATAAAAATGATATTTTTATCATTTAAAATATTTATTCAACCAATGGATGGTTTCAACACTTCATAGTTTCAATAAAAATGTAATTTTTATTGTTCGATCTTTTTATTCAACACATGAACTTTTCCACAACACACACTTCTCAACAAATGAGCATTTCCACACATGGACATTTTATTTATGTTGTTCATATTAGAAAGATGGAATTTTTATTGTTGAAACTATTTATATAAGGCGAATATCTTTCATACTTCATATATATATAAAAATGTGATTTTTATTGTTTAAAACACTCCATTCATTCACAAATGAATTTAATTTTCACACAACTCTTTTCAACACATGAATGTTTCCACACATGGACACAGTTTCAATATATGGCTTTAATTTCAATGCATGTAAAATAATTTCAACATATGAAAATAATTCTAACACACAAAGATTATTCAAAATTTCGGCAGCATAACGGCAGGGTAGTTAAAACCGGCACCGTCCCTAGTACGGCTCCCCGCTCTACCTTAAAACCTCGCGTTTTTTGACAATGGGGATTAATGCATCTAATTCGCACGCAGGCGGCATGTTTATTTTTATTTCCACAAATATTTCCAATTCATTTCAATCACCAATGGGTATTTTTCAACCACAACCAAACAATATCAACCACAAACAATTATTCAACCATTCGTATTTTTCATCCAATATTTCACACCAATTCACCACAATAAATATCGTCCATGGTTTGTGGACGAGGGGAGTATATATATATATAATATATATTTGCTATATTTCACTAGCATTTCAACACATATATCAATTATTCTATGCATGTAAAAATTCATACTTCGCTTATATAGCTTACACTACGCATGTACATGAGGTATACAACACGTATGTAATTTATATTTCACTTATATAAATTATACACGACATTTTCCATTCAATTTCACGTTAATTTAGATTTCTCACCTTGGTTTTCTGAGCGCTAAAAATCGATACGATGTCAGAAAAATCCGCAGCTTCCTCTATTGGGTAGAGAGCTTCCATGCGGTCTCGATGTTTCCTGTTTCATCGAATTTCGTCAACACACCAAAAAGATATGATTTTTCAAAGTGTAAAGATCAAAGAAAAACGCACTTTCAGAAAGCTTCAAAACTAGGTTTGCGGTTTTCGCGAGAACCGGGACACGAGGGGACGATCAGGAAGTTGGAGGTGGAAGAGCTTCGAGAGGGCTACAGGCACGCGGCGGTTTGGGGGTTTCGGTGGCGCAGATCGGCGGCGGCGGCGGTTTGAAGGTCGGAAGTTTGGAAGGGGATATCTCGACGTAGAGGCGACGATAGGGGGAGCTCCTTATATGGATTTGAAGAGGGGAGGGAGATCTACAAAAAGTTGAACTGGGGGAGGAGCTAATTCGAGCTGTGGCGATCGGAAATCGCCAGGGAAGGGGAAATGGGGTTTCCGCCGTCGAAGTCGGGGTCGGAGGGGGGGTTTCTGATTTTTTTTTTTTTTTTTTTTTATGAATGGAGGAATATGATTGGTCGAGGATTATATTTAATTTTTAAATAGTGTTTTCTCAAACGAACTCCTTTTTAAACCCAACGACTGTCGCCCCTAGCTAAATACCCCCATTCCGGACACAATGGGATATGTTTCGTAGGCCAATTCGACTGTTACAGTCAGTTATTTTTCAAATTAAAGTATAAAACATTTAATTTTTAACTCTGAACGCACATTTCAATTTGCCAGGGCCACAAACTGATTCGAAAAATTCCAGAAAAATAAATCTAGCTATGTTTTGACACTACGGTCCCAACAAAACTAGTTTCGTCGAATTCTGAGGTCGTTTGAAAAATGGCCATTTTCTGGTCGATCCAATTTAACAAAAATCGACCAAACACATTTTCTTTTGCCACGCTCACATACTAGCTTCAAAAATTATGAAATTTGAAACCCAGCAATAGTTTGACATCCCGGACCCAACAAAAGTGGTTTCGTCGAATTCCGAGGTCGTATGCAAAATATCAATTTTTCAGGGCTATATATTCTATATACCGACTCTTCTGAAAATTCATTCGGCCATAACTTTTGATTCCCGTTATGAAACTTCGATTTTTCAGATTCGTTAGAAAGGTATTGACTAACAGATTTAAGTATTTTTGGTTTCGCTAAAATCCGTTATATTTTCCACCCTGCACAGTCAGTCAAATTATGAATTCAAATTTTGAAACTGACTCACTATTTCTAATTCACTATTTTATTGAAATATTCTACTTCAATTGTTCAAATTCCTTTGAAATAATCAATTTAAAAATTTTAAATTGGCTCGTATTTTCCGGGTTATTACAGGTAATCTTGTTTATGTTCTAATATTTTTATTTAAAATAAATGATAATTCTAATATTTTCATTTAAAAAATATAAACGCTCTAATTTTTTCAAAGTTTGTCATTTCTTCTAATTACCTCTTTTGATTTATGACTACATGGTTTTAGAGTATACACTGAAACTATTAAGGTTTATCATTAGTCCGGTTAGCAGAATACGAAATTTTTTTTGATAACTTAATTAATCGTTGGTTTAAAAACGCAAACTTTTAATCCGATCATAGACTTTCGAAAATCAAAATACAACTGCAACAAATTTTAACTAAATAGTATAAATAGATAGAGATTAAGGAACACAAATAAATGGTTATATTATTGGATCATTAAGTAATTTTTAGGCTATTTTGATAACAAGATTCAGATCAGTTTTACCAGAAAAGTTTATTGCAACACAAAATATAAACACAATTAATTATAAGAGGGGTGTTCATGTACAAAAATAAGGTTAAAAGATGTAACAAAATTGATCCAAGGGCATGAAATAAAACTTGAAGTGGAAATAACACGAGACATCACTTGCCCTAAATCGTCTAATTTCTTGTTTTTACACATCTGATTACAAAACAGAACGTCGATTTATGTCCAGGATTTAAAAAAATGAAGCAATATCATAATTCCAAGATATGCATATGAAAATCTAAATTACCTGCAAGTACACATTTTGGAGTTTTTCCTACATACATCATTCACAATTTGTATCTTTTAGTCATTTTCATTACAAAATTAATTAGAAAATGATATATACTCATGTGTACAACAATAAGAAGTAAGAAATGAATACTTCTGTGACCGTCAAGTCTTTTGACGGCAAGAAAAAAAGTGCGATGTAGATCTGGAGTCCATGTAAGCCTTTGCATCTTCGATCTATTGTATTGTCTCACTAGTAAATTTTCTTACTTCCTTTCTCATTCTCAAGCTCATTAGCAGTTTCATTGTCATAATTTTGACAACTAGAGCTATTGTTGTTTTCTCCAAATTCTTAGTCATCTGCTTCTATAACAATAGCTTCATTTAGGTCAAACCCTTCTTTATTATCATTATCATATTCAGTCACTAAAATAAAAATTCAATCGTTGATTCAATATAAAAAGTAAACATAAATCCAATCGATGATTGAATAGAAATAATAAACAGTATTGAAATTACCTTTTCAGACATATATATCTTCTAGTTGAGTTGCAGATAACTAAAGGGAGCAGGAGGTCGCATGACCAAGATTTTACATGCAAAATTTGTCGACATAGGGAACGTTTATGGGAGAGAGGAGGAGATATCAAAGGAGAAAAGATGAAATCAGGCGTTAAGAATAAGGATTTGAGTGAGATTCGCGGCAAAAGGAAATTTCGAATGAAGAATTTTGGGATTTGGATACGAGGAAAAGTGTGTAGGGAAATAGCGATCGGAAGCGGGAAGGGAAAATATTTACCGCTTAGATTTTGAGGTGTTGTGATGACACGCGTAATGCGCTGTTTTCAACCATATTTGGCTTCAGAATGAACAAAGTTGACGAGGTGCCTTTGGATGTCATAATATGTAGCCATCAATAACCCTTTTACTTGTAGTGGGAAGTCATTCCGAGGAACTGAGACTTTTGTAGAAGTAAGGAACTGGCTTAAAGAGACGGAGGATTTGTTTGGGATTTCTGAGGTTGACGACCGTAGGAAGATTCAGTTGGCCGTTTGGGAGATGAAAGATGAGGCTTCATTCTGGTGGGAAGTGAAGCAAGCAGGGCGTTAAGTTGAGACTTGGGATGATTTCCGACAGAGATTCGAGATGAAGTTTCCTTCTCAAGCCGAGCAAGGTATGCAAATGGAAAGGTTTTTGGCACTTAAGCAAGGAGGCATGTCTGTCAAAGAGTATGTTAATAAGTTCAATCAATTGGTAAGGTTTGGTTTGGAGCTAGTGAATACCCTGCACAACAAAGCTTTGTGGTTTGCAAGAGGGTTGAGTGAATGCCTTCATGGATTGGCTATGTCTCATATTCCGATGGGGGGAACTTTTGACAAACTCGTTGATATGGCATTGATACACGAATAAGATAAAGGTGAAAAAAGAAAGCTAAGATTGATGAAACACAAAACAAGAAAGTATGGCCCAAGAAAGAACAACAATAGAAAAAGTAGGGCATAAAGAACCACAAAGCCCGAGAAAAGAGGAAATGTCATAGTTGTGGACGCATGGGTCATTTGAGCAAAGATTGCAGAAAAGGTAAGAATGCTTGTTTCCAATGCGGAGAGGTCGGACACCTTATTAAGGAGTTCCCGAAGAAGCAAGGACAAGGCCAAAGGGTAAGATCTTCTGGAGGGAAAGTGCATGCTCTCGTGGTCGGTATACCGGATAGAGGTAGGAAAGTTTTGTTTAAGGTTTGATTTCTCTTTCTGATCATCCTATTAGAACTCTTTTTGATTCAGGCGCTTTGCATTCTATTATATCTGATTCTGTGGTTGAGTCTTTGCCCCTTAGTACTAGTATAGTTTTGGATCCCATTGTTGTCTTAAACCCCATTGGGGGAACGACTCATTTGTTTATGATATTTCAGGGTTTGTATTGGGTGT